>CAUYRT010031834.1:0-22785 GCA_963574885.1 Lepilemur ruficaudatus | reverse complement strand
TAGTCTGCCATCTACTTTGTCTTCCAGGCTACAGTGGTTCTTTTTCTCCATTATTGATCATTTTTGCAAAATGACATGAGACTTTTATTTACTTCTTATGAAGTTTACTAAACAGCTATAGAGGTCTTTCAGAAGAGTACTTTATCTGTATTTGAAGTGCAATATTCCATTTTAGCTTTTAAGGCTTTTAATTTTATAAATATTTATTTTCTCTACAAAGTCCTCATCAATCTATTTATATGTGAAAAGAGCAAAGAAGGTTTGCATTGTTTCTGGTTTTTTAAATGCTACCAGGGCATATCTTAAAGTCTGAATATTTAAACAGAGTCGGTTAGTTGAACTTCATCACTGATTGAATATACAAGAAAAAATTTCAGCAGTAAGGAACAATGTATGTTGTTTTTAAAAAAGAAAATAATTTCTGAATGATGAAAAGAACCATTTTTCCCATAAAGACAGTCAAGGTAAAATACAATTGAATAGAACTGGGAAAGGAAACAACCTCTTCAGTTAATGCATTTCCAGAGCTAAGCACAAAGATGCTTCCTAAACAAAAGGATCTTTACAAATGAGGGTGCACTTTAGAAAGAGTCTTTTTAAAGGACCCCTATTAAGTTCCTTCAAATACAATGCATTTTAAAGGTTTGGAAAGTAATGATATTCTCTCTAGACTGCCAGGGAGGAGGATGTTTGGTTTTATTGTGAAGGCTTTGGTAACACAGGTTAGTTTGTAGCTTCTGTTTTGAGCTAGCCTTTTATGACACTGAGAGGGATGCTGACAGTGTTTAGAAGTCGGGAAAGGAAATCTAAGCTTCTATTTCGTGTTTTCTCCCTTCCTCTCATCTCCTACTTTTCCCCTATCAGCCCCACTTCTGACTGTGCATACTCTAGAGCCCCAAATCTGTTCCTAAACTCTCTACCTATATCCTAATTTTTTGAACTCTAGCCTCACCTTCTTTTTGCCAAGCACTTCC
Organism: Lepilemur ruficaudatus; assembly: GCA_963574885.1. Lineage (NCBI taxonomy): Eukaryota > Metazoa > Chordata > Mammalia > Primates > Lepilemuridae > Lepilemur > Lepilemur ruficaudatus. The sequence continues at coordinate 21,811 of CAUYRT010031834.1, read as the reverse complement.
ATTTAATGCCAAAGACACAGATCCCTGGACTCTGGGGCTTTCTCCAGGTGCATCCTCCTTCCTCCTCGTATGTTCTCTGCTGCGGTTTACTACTTGCTGAGCTCCCATGTTTGTGACTGACTGGACCTGGACCAATAGCTCCCTCCTACTCAGCTTTCCCCAGCCTCCCTTGCTCCCCTAAGCAAGCCTCCCTAAGTTACTGCACGAGAGGAATAAACATCTGCAAAGTTTTAATTTTATCCCCAATACTCTGTTAAGAGAGATGTAAATTTCAGAGCAGGTTAAGGGAATTTATTCCCCATTATGCTCCTCTTATAAACATCATAATTTTAAAACCTGACGCTCTACCTAGAAGAATCGGGTGGCATATTTGCCTAGGAAGGTAAATCTTCACTCTTCTATTATATCACATAACACTTTTGAAAGGCCTAAATGTCTTTGGACAGATGGTGCCCTGTTAGATTCAAGGAAGCGAAAAGCAAGCGACCAGACTGATTCCCAGCGCGTTAGATGTTTCCAAAAATGTGTTGTATGTCATAATGAAAAACAGACCTGCGCTACCAATACTTTCAGAGAGAAAGCAGAGTTTTAGACACTCTTTAACATTTATGTGAAGAAGTGAATAATTATACAAGAAATCCAATTTATATAGGTTGTCGAGCTGAATGAGTTAGACAGTCCTACGCAGTCTTCTTACACAACTGCTATAGAAAACGGTTTTATGTCTCTTTAAACTCTTTGAGTACAGTAAGCATATGTTTATCCAGAACCCAAAATAATTTATTTTTACTCTTCTACTACTTTTACAACACAAAGAAAAATCGAAGTACATAAAAATGCTATCACTTCCCATAGCATAGTTTTAGCTTTGGTATTCACAGGCCTTTATTTAATGTGACTTGAGGCCTGATAACTTCCTATAATTCTTTCTGAATCCTTATAAAAATTAAATTATGTGCATTGCAATGTTGAGAGGCTTTTATTGTATTTTCTGTAAAAGACACTGTGGTTTTTCAAAGATGTCCCCAATACAGTTCTTGCTCTCGGGCATGTGGTAAACAGTCTGACTTAACCAGGTCCTCATGCCCAACCCCTCTGAATACAGGACCTTACTGAGATTCCTTAAACCTTATACTTTACTGTGCCTTATAGGGCAATGAATAATTTTTTATTGATACATAATGGTTGTACATATTTATGGGGTACATGTGATATTTTGATATATACATAAAATATGTAATACTCAAATCAGGACATTTAGGATATTCATCATCTTAAACATGTATCATTTCTTTATGTTCAACTCTTCTAGCTATTTTGAAACATACAATGAATTATTGTTAACTGTTGCCACCCTACTTTACTAACCAACACTAGAACTTACTCCTTCTAACTAAATGTTTTTACTCATTGACCAGCCTCTCTTCAGCCCCCCTCCCCTCCCTTCTCAGCCTTTGGTAACCTTCGTTCTGTACTATGCTTCCACGAGATCACCTGTTTTAGCTCCCGCATGTGATTGAGAATATGCAGTATCTGTGTGTGTGTGTGTGTGTGTGTGTGTGTGTGTGTGTGTGTCTGTATGTGTATCTGGCTTGTTTCATTTGACGTAATGACCTCAGTTCCATTCATGTTGCTGCAAATGGCAGGATTTTATTTTTTTATGGCTGAATGGCATTCCATTGTGCATATATACTGTACTTTCTTCATTCATTCATTGATGGGCACTTATACTGATTCCGTATCGTTTCTATTGTGAGTAGTGCTACAATAAGCATGAAGGTGCAGGTATACCTTTGATATACTGATTTCCTTTCCTTTAGATAAATGCCCAGTAGTGGGATTGCTGGATGGTATGGCAGTTCTATTTTTAGTTTTTTGAGAAGCTTCCATACTATTTTCCTCCATACTATTTTGAGAAGCTTCCATAATATCATACTATTTCCATAATGGCTGTACTGATTTACATTCCCACCAATGGTATAGCTCTGCATCCTAGCCAACAATTGTTATTAATTAACTTTTTGATTCACACACTTATTGGATGTGAGGTAGTATTTCATCATGGTTATAATTTGCATTTTTCTAGTGACTGGTGATATTGAGCATTTTTTCATATACTTTTTGGCCATTTCTATGTCATCTTTTAAGAAATATCCATTCAGATCTTTTACCCACTTTAATAGGATTTTTATTATTATTTTTGTTTTGCTGTTGAGTTCTTTGAGTTCCTTGGATATTCTGGATATTAGTCCCTACTCAGATAAATAATTTGCAAATATTTTCTTCCTTTCTACAGGATGTCTCTTTGTTTTGTTGATTATTCCTTTGCTATGCAAAATATTTTTAGTTTAATAAAGTCGTATTTGTCTATTTTTATTTTTGTTGCCTATGCTTTTAGAGTCTTGCCCATAACATTTTTGCCTAATGTCCAGGAGCACTTCCCCTATGCATTCTTCTAGTAGTTTTATATTTTTGAGTCATATGTTTAAGTTTTGAATCCATTTTGAGTTGATTCTTATACATAAGTAGATTTATATATTTATTTCTGGGTTCTCCATTCTGTTGCATTTGTCTATATTTGTTTTAATTCTAATACCAGGCTTTTTTGGTTACTATAGCTTTGTAGTATATTTTGAAGACAGATAGTATAATGCTTCCAGATTTGTTTTTTTGCTGAGGATTGCTTTGGCTATTCAAGGTCTTTTGTGGTAAAACACAGATTTTAGGATTGTTCTGTCTGTTTCTGTGAAGAATATCATTAGTATTTTGATAGGGGTTTCACTGAATCTGTAGATTGCTTTGGGCAGTATGGTTATTTTAACAACATTAATTCTTTCAATCCATCAGAATGGGATGTGTTTCCATTGGTTTGTGTCTTCTTCAATTTTTTTCATCCGTGTTTTGTAGTTTTGTTGTAGAGGTTTTTCATCTCTTTGGTTATATTTATTCCTAGGTTTTTTTTTTTTAATAAATGAGATTACTTTCATGATTTCTTTTTCAACTATTTTGTTATTGATTTATAGAAATACTACTAATTTTTTGTATGTTGATTATTATTTCCTACAACTTTACTGAATTTATCAGTTCTAAGGGTTTCTTAGTAGAGTCTTTAGGTTTTTCTACATGTAAGATCATATCATTTGCAAAGACAGACGATTTGACTTCCTCTCTTCCAATTTGGGTGCCTTTTACTTATTTCTCTTGCTTGATTGCCCTTGGTAGGACTTTCAGTACTAGATTGAATAGGAGTGGTGAAAGTGGGCATCCTTTTCCTGTTCCAGTTTTTGAAAGATTTTTTTCAGTTGTAATCAGCATCAATGATGTCTATGAATTCCTCAGTAGCTTAGTCTGTGGTCCTCAATGGAAGGGGTGGTCAGGTTTTGCTGTCAACGGGAGTGCCAGATAAGCCAGTCCTTATATGGGCACCAATATAGTGGCAGCAGAAAGGATGGGCCTGTCCTCAGGTCTCTGGATGATGTGCACAGGTGCCAGCAATGGAAGATGGGGTGGACTGATCCCTTGTCCTCTGTACAATGTGTGTGGGTGCTGGCAGTAGTGCCGTTGGGTGGAATGGACTTGTCTTCAGGCTCTCCCAATGTTGAGTGCAGGCACTGGCTGTGGTGGGTAGGGCCAGGGCCCCAGACGGCGCACTAGAGTACAAGTGGCAGTTGGGGGGTGCTATGCTGGCTTGTTCTCAGGCCCTGAATGCCCATACAGGCAATGGAAGTGGCAGGAGGGGTGGGCAGGTCAATTCCCAGGCCCCCAAACATACACGACGGTCTACGGTTTCAGGTGCAGCAGCCTTTCAATATGTAATTTTTAAAGTAAATTAACATCAGCCTATGTCTTAAGACTGATATTGGAGCACAGGAAAAGATTTGGCAAACATTTCTGTACTGGCTGGTGGGAGTAGCAGAATAGGTTTTGACTGACCAGGGAGACTGCAGAGGCAGTAGAGTTAGAGGAATTGTTCTTTGCAAAAAATCCAAATCCCCCGTCAGTAGGAATGCAGCTATTCTAATTGGTTTAGGATTTTTTGCATCTGTGTCCTTGAGTCTATTTAGGAGAGGAAAAAATCTGAAGAAGATGAGTGAATAGGAAAAATGATAAAGAAAAGGAGGAGACAATGAGGCAGAAGAACTGTATTTAGAGCCTAAGACTACTGATCTGAAATTTTGGGTTTTTTTGTTAAATGTTTGAAATAAAACAGGAACTGCTGTTACAAACTCACATGAATTGTCCTTATGTTGTGAAGCTTAATAAATATAGACGTATTTCTAAAGATGTTCTTCTGAAATGAGAAACTAGTTGCCCCATGGCTACTTGGTAATTTCATTAATTTGTAAACATTCAGCAGAATAAATTCATTTTATAAAAAGGAAACCAGAAACTCAATCCAAGGTAAAATAGTATTTTGGCTTTGTGGCATGGCGCATTGTTGTTCCTAAGTGTACATGTAACAGGGAAGTATGAAGATGAGAAGGTAAAAGAGAAAGGTAGTTTAAGTGACTTGCCTAATATTGCACAGCTACTAACTGGCCAAAATCAGAATTTGGACCCAGGTCAGTCTCATATCAAGGCACACACCCATAATCATGATAGGCTATATCCAGTGATTTCAGCAATTTTATCCACATACCTAAAATTAATCTGGCTTTCAAAATACTCATATGGAACCCACCTGGCACCCACAGATCAAGATTTGAGAGGCTATTTTCAGTTTCCCTGATGTCCAAGTGCTAGGATGGTTATTGCAAAGAGCACAACATAGTATTCGGTTCTTAACAATTGTTAGGAAACAAACTCCAAGTTATTGACATCACTTGATATCTGGTACTTCATATTATCTTTGTTAATAATTAGTGATATAATAAAGAAAGCATATTATAATTGAATCAATAAAATCAATGTCTAGTTTAGCTAGTTTATTGTTGTGCATGAATATTTTGAATTCTACTTGTTCTTCAGACAAATTATTTCCTTTTTTAACTTGATTGGAAGCTCTTTAAGGGGAGAAATGGTGTTGTTCACTTTCAATCATTAATGGCTATCAAAGTTTTAAGACATAGTAATTGTCAACAAACATTTGAATTAGCTTGAACTTTCCAGGGTTGTACTTATATTATGATTAATGCTAATAGTATTCACTTTCTTGTGGTGAGCCGTGAATTAAGAAAATTACTTGTTGCAGAGTTCCTAATGAGAAAAGACATCCATGGGTTCTTCTCAATATGTACTTTCAGGAAAATTTGTTACAAAAATCTAAGTGTTCCCCAGCTAATACTATGATCCAAATGCCTGCAGAATCAAATGCAATATGGTATTCAATTTTAAAAATGAGTCATTAAACAAAAAAAGTATTCCAATATTTTTATTTTTGCGTGTGGTCTCTACAATGTTGGAATAGAAAAATAGTGTTCTATTTCTTTTTTTTAATGAGAAATACTAGGAGATGCTCTACAGAATGACATTTCCAGTGAGATTTGAGAAGCATCTTATCTTTGCAATGCGTGTTTTATTCATTGACTCAAGGTATCATTCCTAGGGTGTATAGGTGAATATTACAATGATAATATATTTGATGGCACATAGATTGCCATCCTCACTTGAAAATGGTGCTTATGGTGTGATTAGATGCAGATATAAATATGTTTGAAAAAATCTTTGTGTGATAGCATTTTCAACTCAAACAGATGTTGCAGCCTTTTTTTTTTTTAACGGATCAGTGACTGCTCATAAATAGCAAAACATACATTATGTTAACATATCACATTGTATTCATACATACAATTTGTTCTCAGAGACTGCAAGCAGAGTAGACTAGAGTGAAAACGTGAGAGGTTTTATTCCTAATGTAACAGTTAGCTGTTGCTGCATAGCAAACCATCTTAGAGCTCTGTGGCTTAAAGCAAATGTTTCTTTAATTCATGATTCAGTGGATCAGCTAGGTGGTTCTTCTGGTGTGGGCCAGCTGGACTCGCCTCACTAATGTACCTACTATCAGCTGGTATATTGGCAGGGGTGTCTCACTTATGATGTCACTGGATGGAAAGACGGGGCATCTCTCCTGGTAGTCTCATGCCCCAGCAGGCTGGCTTGGGATTGTTTGTACAGAGGTCTCGTGGAGATTACAGGGTTCCAAGAGTGAGAGTCCAAGTGTACAAGATCCGTGTCTCTTGAGCTCTAAGGCTGGAATGTGCAATGTAGCTTCTGCCACATGCTACTGGTCAAAACCTATGACAGTCAGCCAAGATTTAAGGAGCAGAAAAATACAGTCCTCCCTTTGAGAGAGGGAGAGGCTGTAGCCGTTTTTACAATGTTCCAGAGATAATATTATAATTCTCAAACCAGCCCTGTCAAGATGTGGTGTCTTTTAATGATAACCTCAACCACAGCCACAAAATAACAATAACAGCTAACATGTAGGGAGGACTCCTTTTGTGCCAGACACTGCATTAATGTTTTATATGGATTAGCTCAGTTAACTTTCACAGTAACAAGGTAAGGTGGATATTATTTTTTTCCCCACTTTATGGATAAGGAGACTGCCTCACAGAGGGCTTAACTACTTTACAAGGTACTAAAATATTTAAAATATTACCATGGTCAAATAAGTGTGGGAAATGTAAGGTAAAACAGTGAATAAGAGTGTCTATACGTCCATCCATTCTGTGAGACTTCTCCAAGTTTTAAATGTAGTAATGTACTTGTGAATCTTACAGAAGGGAAGGCAATAAGCCACATTTTTCAAACATGGAACCTAGAAACTCTTATGGAATATCTATTAACATCTTATATGACAGTGGTATTCTGTGGAATCCAGTTTGGTACATGCTCTAACATTGTTTGTAGGCTTTGAACTGGGCTCCAAATCACTCTGATTTTATAGCACGTGTACCTTCGACACTGAGAATATAAAGATGTGTGCAGATACCTTGGGTTTTTTTCTGAGTCTGCTTATCTGTACAAAAAAATTGACCCTGCATATATGTAAAAATTAAGTCAGTTATATCTCTGAATATCCTTAAAGGCTTTGAGCCAAGTTTATTTGCATTGCAATGTTCTCTCCTCTTCTTCTTCCTCCTCTTCCTCCTCCTCATCTTCCTCCTCCTTTTCTTCCTCCTCCTTTTCTTCCTTCTCCTCCTCCTCCTTCTTCCCTCCTCTTCTTTTTGTATCAGCATCCCTCTGAGCAGTAACACAGTGCTAACTGTGCTGACAGTTGGCAAATAGTGCCATAGCATGGCAATAAGATACTGAGTGAAAATTATACCTGTGTCAAATCGCTTCTGAATCATTTACCTCAAGACAGTCAAATTAGAAAGACCACCTCTGAGCCATGCAGATGAGGCAGTAGCTTGGGGAAAGTTATCTCTAGCTCTTTAGTAGTTAGTATCTGTTATTGAATGTTGCAATTATCAGAGTAACAGCCTTAAGAAGGGGGGCTTCTGGAATCAAGATTAGGCTATTTATGGGAATTTAAATATCCAGGCAGAGGAGGTAAGATCAAAGCTACATTTAAAAAAGTGTGTATATTTGTGTGCATACATACGTATATACACATACCTACAGTTGACCCGTGAACAACGCAGGGGTTGAGACACCAACCCCTGCAGAGTCAAAACTCCACATGTAACTTTTGACTCCCCCAAAACTTAATTACTAATAGCCTACTGTTGACTGGAAGCCTTACTGATTAAATATAGTTTATTAACATATGTTTTACAAGTTATATGTATTGTATACTGTATTCTTATAATCAAGGAAGCCAGAGAAAAGAAAATGATTAAGAAAATCATAAGGAAGAGAAAATATATTTATATTTCTGCACTATATTCATTGATACCATAAGTATACTCCATCTGTTTATAAGTTGAATCTTCTGTCTGAAATAGTGGCTGCAGACCTCATTCTACGGTATATATCAGGCAATTCAACTTTTTCTTATGAAGTCATGACTTCTCTGTTCTGTGGGAGCATTTCTAGCTTCACAAGTGATGCTTTGTGTAAGTCCCATGGTGTTATTCAAGGTTTATGGTATTGCACTAAATACTATGAAAGATACATGAGAATCATAAGAGATCACTTTTTACTGTGATACACAATTTACTGGAGAGACAAACCGCTCACGTGGAAATAGTTAGCATCACATGGTGTTTTAAGCAGATACTCGCAATACTTGAGCTCACCACAATAACAGGAGGTGGCTAGAAAATCATTATGATAGTACAGTTTGAACTAGAGTAATTTTATGCAGTTATGATTGAATACTGCATCTTTGTTTACATTTCTCAAGTGTGAATGGTATCATGTACAGTCTGTAAGTGTGTGCATTAGCTTTGATAAATTTTAGTTTTATTATAATGGATTTGTGTGTACTTTGTGGTAGTAAATGATAAAACAGACTAGTATCTACATAGTTTATGCATTTAGGATGTAACTTTTTCCTAATCTTTTGATATTTCTAGTCCACACAGTTTGCTTGCAAGTTTTTTCAAATAGTCACGAATCTCCAAACATTTTTTAATATATTTACTGAAAAAAATTCATGTTTAAGTAGATCCCCACAGTTCAAATCCATGTTACTCAAGGGTTAACCGTATGTATAATTTGCCTTAGAGACACAGCACACTCATGCAATCCGTGTACTCACTGACCTTCCCAGGAGTTTGCAAAGGAAAAGGTAATGACCTAATATTAACCGAGTAAATGTCACTATTTTATTTAATCCTCAAAACAACACAATGAATAGACATTTTTATCTTCATTTTTATAGATAAAGACTAGGAGACTGAAAGAGGCAAAATAAATTGATCATAGTTACACAGGGAGTAAGTGGGAGATGGGATATGAATTTGAATCTGTCTACCTGGAAGACCTAGAACTCAAGGAGAAGGTAGAATAATAGAGAGATGTACAGTGTGTTCATTATGCACAGTGCTGAGCTATGTAAGTTTGCATGTCTGTGAGGCAGTGGCCAGGGCCCCGGGGTTGGTAGGAGCTGAACTGTGGCCTTAGGTGTCTGTCTATCTTCAGGCAGGTTTGCAAACACTGCCTTCCTGGTCAAGGAGCCTTTTGGTGGGAGGAATGCCAGATGAGTGAATGGTGGAGGTTATGTTGTTGCGAAGAATGGAGGGCAGTCCTTGCACTTGAACCTATCTTGACCCAACTATCCAGAGATCTTACAAAGCCTGGTCCTATGACCAGAAGGAACTCTCACAAAACTCTGAAAGCTGAGAAATCTGCTGAGAGACAACCTGAACTTCGCCTAACCCTAAGAGGAACAGTTTAAACTTTTCATTTCACAGGAAAACATTGATCTCTTGGTATTTCAGCCTGGTGATGAGATGGAATTAGAAATTTGGATTTTGAATAAAATTTGAGCCCAGGAATAGGGATGGCTGGGTGCATATACAGTTGGGCAGAGGCATATGGCCAGCTCAGGTGGACTCTTCTGACCCCCATAAGTAATTAGAAGCAGCTTAAGGGCACATAGCTCCTAGTTCCTTATATTATCATGTGTGTGGAACACTCACAATTGTGCCCATGGTTAGCTTATCCTGCTGTTAAATACTGATAGACACACATACATATGTGTCTACGTCATTCCTCTTTTTCATGTCACTACTAAACCTACCATTGTGATTATTATTTTTAACTTTTCATCTATTCTATTTAAGCTCAGTGATGTGTACCACATTCATCTCACCATTCCTGTTTAGCTCATAGTTGGAATTCAATATATGTTCACAAATGAATGTATGAATGAATAAAATAGACACAATTGTATATATATATATATGTATGAATGTCCACTGACAAGATGTATATGAGGACAATTTCTAAGCAGTTGCTTATAAAATTAGATTTTTAAAGACTTAATTTTTTCTTTACTTCAGACTCAGATAATCCCTTAATATTGCAAGGATATAAAATTCTGTTTCTCATGATGGTGGAGTCTTATCAGAATATAATGTAAGGACAACACCCTCTCCACCCGACATCAGCAGCTTTTCTTGGAGATTAGAGAGGGGATATTCCTTTTTCGTTATTCCAAGGGAGGAAGATAAACACGAGAACCTGATGAGCTGAAGGACCTGATGAAGGAGTGCTGAGTTTGCTTCCTGAAGAGCCAGAGTGTATTAATTTAGGCTGATCTCCTCCCCAGCTGTATAATTACACACATCCTCCTAAATTCTTCCTTGTTTCCAAAACGTTCATCTTTCTTATGCAGATCTAGAGCTTATAGTTCTGCTTTTTAAACATTGGCAAAATGAGGAAAGAAACATGTTTGTTCATTGATATTTATTCTGCGTTCCTATAAACAATTCTGAAGTCTTAGATAATTGATTAGAACACCAGAATGTGGCCCAGTTAAAGGCTGATAACAAGTGCTTAATAACATCTCTCTAGGAGGTCATTGTGGTTCTTCAGGAAGTACAGACAATAGAAACCAAGTAACCAGCTGGGGGATGAACCAAATAATTAGGTCTCAGGTCTACAGAGCAACATGTTAGGAGATAATAACTATTCTTTAGGGAAACCATGAATAGTGATACCAATAAAATAATTTATATTTGAATGTGTTTAAAGCTAATCAATGTAGGGATAACACTTGCTTACCTTCCCACGTAATAGAGGAGACCAAGTTTCATTTCCTAAGAGGGTGAATATTGGAGAGAACTCCTCCTCCCAACCAAAGCAGGGTAGTTAATTGATTTGATAAGAGCCCAAGTTCCACTGGACCACATGTTTACCAGGTAGTAGAGCCATAGCAACTAAAGACCAGGAGGATATTTCTGTCACTTTCTGTTTTGCCAGTACCTGGGTTTATGGAAAAGGTAAAATGACTAGTTTTAAATGCACCCCAAAACATTCTAAACCAAGGGTGGCAGGGTTATAAGGTCTAGGATTTGAAAAGGCGTGAGCACAGCTATTGGCCTCTCAGTGACCCTTTGTCATTTGCATTGGTTGTTTTTATTAATAATTTGAAAGGACCCTGGTGGATACAGTGCCATCAAGTTGCACAACTCCAGGCAGCACAATTCGTAGCCGAGACCATGCAAATGACATGGAGGTACACCCTGCATGCTCATACATGGGAGTCTTGGTTGAGGAGGGGTGACTATTTTTACCTCCAATGCTTCTAAAATGTACCTACTAACAACAAAAGTCGTCATTAAATTTATTCACGTCTCACCAAGTGTCAGATTCTGTTAAACATTTTATATCCCTTATCTCATTTAGTGCATACAACATTAGAAGTTAGTACATGTTATTTCTGTTTAATATATGGGGAAACTGAGGCTTAGGTTCATTTATTGACCAAGGTCACACCATTCGTAAGTGACAGATGACCCACGATTTAAACCTAGGCCACCCATGGCCAAAATCGGTGTTCTCCTTCATTAAACTGCCTCCCACTTACAAAATGCTTTCATATAAATTATCTCATCTAACCCTGACAACAGCTCCGCTGGAGCCAACGGATCAGTGGTTTATAGACCAGAACGGTGAAAATCACATATTTGGTAATTAATCCCCCATGTTACACAGCTACAAGTTTTTTAGTAAGAATCTAAAACCATTTTTCAAAAAGTTGAAGACTGATGTTTCTTCTAGTTTATATATATTTTTTATGACAATAGGTAGAATACACAAACTTTATTTTTTATCAGCACAGGATGTTTCAAATCCAGCCTCTGCTACTAAATGTGTAGTTTTAAGCAAATTGCTTAACCTCTCTGAGCCTTTGCTTGTTCATCTCTAAAATAAGGATATCAACACTGGATGCCTCATAAAACTGTTGCAAAGTTTACATTAAAATGCACACAAACATGACTGGCCAAGTGGCCAGCATCTTGGAGGGACTCAATGCATAATCTCTTGCTTTCCTTCTACCCATCCCTTTCAATGCAAATGGGGTAGTTTCAGGACAAATAAAATAATGTTCCGCTTATATAACCAGAAAAAGGTGTACTATCTTAACAGCTGGCACCAAAATTCATCTTAGGAAGGGAATTTTATTTGTCAAAATATCTTCATAAGCCATTGTGGAAGATGTAACTCTGAGAACATAGGTGTCAGCAGGCGACCCAGCTATAAAAAGAGAAGGTTATATTGTCTGGACAAGAAAATTATAGGAATTTATGTTTTGCTCCCGAAAAGGAAGGAGAGAAGAGAAGGATGGAGAAGGTGAGTAGGAGAGAGAGGAGCCAGAGAGGTAGGGTGAGGTGAGGACACATGAGCTGAACAGCCTGGCAAAATTCTTCCATAGAAAGTTATAAAAGGACATTTTCAAAATGGGAAACTTAGTGTTCAATTTAAAACTGTTTACATTGATTTAAACTCTACCTAACTAATCAAATTTCAGTGAAGTCTACCACACTTGTGAATACTGAATATAAATGTTTTATGTCCTATCTGAATCTGCATAAGGAAAAAACAAATATGTAGTTGGAAGTAGAAGAGACCTCGAGAACGTGAGCTACCTTAGCATTCTCAGAAATCTGGGCATCTGGAGGGTCCAAGAGAATTTTGGGGGGATCTCAAGAGACAGGCAGTCCCATGTGGATTATGTATTTAGCTGAAAGTTCACTTGAATTCAGTGGACCAAGAGATGGTTCCGATTTCTACATGATTTAGCTACATTTGAAGGGGACAAACTGAAGACATCGAGATGCTTGAGGATTAAGGTGATCAAGGAGTTTAGGCATATCTGAAACTTAACCATTGACATTGCCAAAGGAGGAGGAAGACGTCCCCTCCATTAGCTGATAGTTAGCTTTAAACCAGGAGTTTGTGGTGGCTCATTTTGAATATTATTTATTTTTAACAGACTTTATTTTTTAGAGCTGTTTTAGGTTCACAGCAAATCAAGCAGAAAGTAAGAGACTTCCCATATACCCTTAGTCCCCATACATGCAAACCTTCCCCACTATAAACATCCCACACACAAGTGGTAATTTTTTGTTGTGGTGGTTACAATAGATCAACTTAAATTGACATATCACCACCAAAATTCTGTAGTTTACATTAGGATTCACTCTTGGTGAATCTTCTTCATTTTTAATCTGCAGACTTCCATCACATTACTAGGTCCACCGAGCCACCTGCCCCTGTAGCACAGTGAGATGCTCCATCTCAGCTCATAGCTGTAGCTAGTTGACCTATATCTATGGGTTGTTGGCAACCGAGTATAAAACGCAGCCAGACAGGTGACCTGACTCACTGTGATGTTAATATACTCACTCATATTACACACTTTGTCAAAGACAAAGCCATATATACAAATGCAAACATACATACTTGATTGTTTTTAAATAATGACAGCGATGTAGAAAGCACAGCTATTAGTTTAGTAACTGATCACAGAAAGAGGATGCTGGAGGCTTTCAAGGAAGAAGAAACATTATTACAACTTTGTCCTCAGGATCTGGCTTTTCATTAAATATCAGTCTGAAATAAATATCAGTCTGAAATAAATCAATTTCATCATATTCTTCTCTTTTGCCCCTGGACTGGTTCTTACAAGATCCATAATCTCATAACATTTGGTATTTTTACCAGCTCTACTGCAAACAGATGTTTATCCTCCTTGCAAAATGCTTCTTTCACAAAGGTGCAGATTTAAGAGTTTAATGTGATTTTATGTTTTCCTATTATAAGCGAAGGATCATCCAATTACACACCTCCTCTCTCAATCTTCCCTGGGTCCATATCGGGAATATTTCATTCACTGGTGGTTTGGTCCAGGCAACTGAGACCTATCCCCTTTCATGTGTTAATTCTGACTGATACCACATTAAATGGCTCAGGGGCCCCGGTTGCTATGACCACTAATGCTTTGTGTTGCTAAAACCCGCCTTTAACTTCAATTCTGATGCCTTCACTTTACAGATATTCCCCTGCAAGCTTCCCTTTATGTATGGGATTTCAGAAGCTTAGGTGCCTGGTAAGAACTGGTAGAAGCACATGACCACACATACATACCTAAAAGTCAGGAGGGTCAGTGTTTAAGCGTTATCCACCTGAATGTATTACTGTGTCTCAAAGGTCTTTTCTGGGTTTTTGAATCAGAATTATTATTTTGATGTTGAGCTTGTTTCTTCATAGTGGATCTTTGCCAAATGGTGTGGTTCGACATCTAATCCATTAGGCGACATTCTATTGGACACACCTGTAATTCTCAGTGAGAGATTCAAGATTTGGCATTCTTTGCTTTACCCACCCCTTCCCCACAGCCTCAAAAGCCTAGATTAAACTATAACGTTTGTCATGATAACAAAATACAAAATAGGAAACAATTTTGAAATGCAAAATATAGTATCATTTCTTTAAAAAAGAACAACTGACATGGCCAGGGAAAGGCATAAATGGAAGCTCCCTATTTTGGAAGGGGTAAACATGGAGAACACGATTCCAAAACAGTACACAAATCCAAAGGAGTGTCTACTGCCATCTGCTGGTGACATGTAGAAGTCACCCTCTTGTAGGCACACCTTGCTTTAACAGTATTGAGGAAATTCTCAGGACAGATAATTCTGCTGGTTGAATGACAGCATGCTTATATTTGCCCCTGTTGTTTGCACTTACCTCTCTTTTCTTTTGATTATCAGTTTCCTCTATTCTTCCTGTTTTCGTCTCTGTTTCTAAATCTTTTTCTGACTGCTCTGGACCCATGAGATTTTAAAGCTTCCCAGTTGACTTGCTGACCAGCTAGAGCTCTTTTTTTTTTTTTTTTTCAAGCTGTAGGTCTTTGGCATGAAGGTCTTGACTAAAAATATTTCCACTTCTTTTAACTCTAGGTTTCTGTCTTTAAAAGCTTATGCCTGAGTAATCCTTGTTTCTAGAGGACGCCACATGCTAAACAGCCAGTAAATTGTGTTTCTATTGGTATCTCTGACTAATGCCCTCATATCTTAACAGGTTTGGGTGCAGCAGGATCTAGAAGTAGCTGCCAAAAATGAGATCTAGGAATTTGAGGGCATCTTTGGAATCTCCAAAATTTGGCATTTTAGTAAAAATACTATTACTGTTGTTATTGCCACTTTTAAATTTTGGCAAAGAAAGCCCCTAAAATACAGTTAAAGAAAATTAATTAGAGATGCCACCTATTATCATCATTTCATAAGAGAAAAGGATTTTTAACAAGCAAAGAAAGTAAAACATATATTCTCAAAAAAAGAAACTTAATTAAAATATAACACATTGGACGTAGTTTACAAAAAGTCACCAAATTTTTAAAATTTTCTTAAGACACCAGGAGCTAGTGAAAACCTCACCACTGACCCACTTCTAAGAACAAAAGAAGAAGTAACAGATGTTTGGGATGCAGTCATAGAGGTCTAAGGCAGGGAGGGGAACCACCGGCACATAGATAGAAAACTGCTTATGAAGGGGCGCTGAGTCAGAGGGATGGTGGATGGTACATAGGCAGCAACTGAAAGGGTGGACGGGCAACTGTAAAGATAAAACAGCAGAGTGGGGAACATCACGGTTGGTACAGAGTAGGCAGCATACAAGTAGTTGATACATTTAAAAAACATAGAAAGTCATAGGATTTAGATATATTTCTCAATATAATTTGAAAAAAAAGGCATATGTTGCTTAAAAAATTCAAGCAAAAACTGTTGAGGCCAGGCACAGTGGCTTACACCTGTAATCCCAGAACTTTGGGAGGCCGAGGTAGGAGGATTGCTTGAGGCCAGGAGTTCAGGATCAGGCTGGGCAACAGAACAAGACCTTGTCTCTTAAAACAAAAAAGGTTGAGCCCCTCTTGAAAAGGATTAGCCTATACCATACAGAGGTACATTCAAACTGACCATTTGTCACTATCCATAGTCTTTTTCAGGCTTTATGAGTAAAAGTGGTGATCTATGAATATTTATATGATACTTTTTTTTTTCTTTCCATACCACTTTTGATTGTATCAGTATGTGATGAAAATACCAAATCGGGTCTTATTATGGGTGACCTTCATGAGTGCTTTGGATTAACTATATGGATGGGCTAATTAATTTTAAAGAATGCTGTCATGAAGTGATTCAACTGAAAATGCCTATGCTCAACAGCATTGGCTTGGACACAAGGAATAAAATTGGGCAAATTACTTTTCTTATATTAAAATAAATTAATGTTGCCAAATGAAACCACTTTATATTGGGGAGGAGCTCACAGCTTAAAAAAATCACTAAAGAAAACTAATTTGGGTTGCAGATAAACTTATTTTCATACATAAAATTGTATAGCTGGTAGAACTTTTATTTTTTGACATTAGAAGTCAACAATTTTAGCACTACTATAATCTTATTAAACATAAAAAAAATATTAATATCATAAATTACAAGAAAGGATGTTTCTTTATAGCTTTTTATTATTTTATCTAAGATCTAAGTTCTGAACAGACTTTGTTTTTAAAAGGTGTTTTTGCTTCAATCTTAGCTCTAGGTCTCATATAATTTGCATCAAACACACTTTCAATTATCTTTATCTTATCAACTAAAGACATTTGGTGAATCTGAGGAAAGAAGAGAAATGGAAGCCAACCAAAATTTCAAATTAATCCATTCTGAGTGTTCTCTTTGAAACTCTAATGTATGTTTTATATTTTGAGAAATAAGCAAACCCCAAATCCTATTGAATGGCAACTTTTAAGAATTTGCCGTTTGTAAATTGGATTAGGACTGAGAACTAGCATGATCTATGAAAGTGGTTTGAGAAGAAAAATAATACGGTTATCCTAGTAGAAAGCTTGTTGAGTTAGTAGAAAATCACTCAATATTTTAGAAATTGATTGAAAATGATTGAATTCAGTTTAGAGTATTTTTCTTTTCAATATGTAGGATCATGAAAGGGAGGATTTATAATTCACCTCAGCTACCCTTCCTGATATTATTTTTATCATATAGTTTATGTGTGTTTCACTTAAATTTTTCATAAGATCTTTTATTAGAAAATTGTTTTTCCTTTCCAATGATCGGTGTATATGTAATACTTTTAAAAATATAAACTTATTTCTATAAGTTGAGGTTGACAAGTTAATTGTTATTTCAGGCGGGAAGACAGTATCTCCAGTACAACCGATAATTCACTTTATTAATGTTTGTCTTCAAGGAGAACACAAGGAATACATCAGAAAAGCAGAACCACAAATTGTTCTCACTAAAGGTCTCAAGGTCCAGAAAAGAGAAAACTTGGCAGGAAAGTTGTCATCCAAGTTCAATTCTTTCATCTTAAAAAATAATGATTTAGATGTATGGCCAACACCTGGGTAGAACCCCAGATCAATTATGTTTATTTTCAAAGCCTAAGGGCATGCATTTCCAGAAAACTCAGCAGCTTTAAATAGTGCTTAAGAGTTTACATTTAATTAAACTGGATCCAGGTAATCAGGGTCTGGGTTTGAGCTGTCTTAAACTATGTGCGGGCTGCTTATGGTGCCTGAAGGCAAAGCTCCATGAAAATTCAACAGATCTTAACAATCACTGAACACTATTGGGCTGAGAGTTTGATAGTGTGTCAGGTTGGGAACATAAGCCTTTGGGTAAAGACAGGCCAGAATTCTGTGGGTGATCTGATTCTGCCATGATCAACAGGAATCAGCAGGCAGAAGCCCTAGTCTCCTGAAATTACACAGCGTGGAGGGTCTTCTCTGATCTGCTCCAGTTGGTATTTATAAAGAACAGAAACATATGCCTTATGAAGCTTCGATGAAGACAGTGCATGGGCTTAAGATATGTATGTTTTAAAGAAAGTAAAATAATGTAAGCTTTCCTTGATTCTCTGCAATGAAGTTGAACTTCATAATCTCTAATGATTTTTCCCTATAAAACATCACACGATTCTAGGAACATCTTGCTTCTTAACATTAAGATTTTCTGGTACAGTTAGGCACTGATCTCTTATCTTGGTGGTTCCTGGTCTTCAGTAGAGATGGTGTTGCCTAATCTTAAAGAACATTTAATGCCACATAAATATGAATGCCCATTTCTGGAAAGAATGTGCTAGCACTTGGCAGATGTTGTAGGTGTGTTTACTGCTTTCTCAATAGCAAAAATTGTCTAGTCCAGAGAGATCATTTGATAAAAATCTTTCAGGAAAGAAGAGAGTTCCATGCCTCTGGACCAAGGATGTGTTTGAAAGAAAATAAGATATAGGGCATTATCTGCAAATATTATACCTTATAACTGTGGTAGAGAGAAAAAGACTTCCTTTGAGGGGTTGAAATAAAAAAGCAATTAGTCCCTACTTTAAGCACTTCCTTTATGTAATTAAGAAGTAGTGCTATAAATTCACGAGTTAGGGGAGAGGAGAATGGTCAATAGTAATAGCATAGCTGCACTTAATTGCAGGGAATATCATTTGTGTTTCATAGTTGAGGAAACTGAGCTTGAAGAGTTTGGGCAAAATGGAACTTCCAAAGTTAAATATCTGGTAGACAATACTAATAATATGCAGAGAGGATTTTTACAGTATCTGTTGTATAAAAGCAGAAGTTTTCTGTAACCAACATAATCTGAATGCTATTCAATATCTACCGCCACACCAAAGGGACATCACAGAGATCCCATTTGAGACCTGGACCCATGAAGATTCATGGCAGAACATGAAGAAAGATTTAATATGGATACTGAGCCAAAGACAAGAATAGATATTTGGCATAAAGTATTTTTAAGAGTAATTCTATAAGAGTGTTTGTTGTGTATTTAAGAAATAAATTTTCACTATTTTAAAGACATAGAAATCATGCAACGATTGATAAAAAAAATTCCAGAAATAAGTAGGTCAGCACCTGCTGTGGAATCATCAATTGGTGTACATGTGTATTAGGGTAAATGTGGGGCAAGAAGATGGTGGTTATCAGGGAAGGGGAGCCATGTATGATGTAGAATAGCACATGAGATGATTCTCCTTTGCCATCCTGTGTGCAGAGTGGGTCCATCTGGATCACCCACAGTGTCACGAACCAGGGATCAGAGCAGATCCCATAGCATCACGTGGCATGGATTAGGAATACACTCTATAGGTGACAGTGAAAACTTAAAAGTCAGGTGTCAGTAAGAGGAAAAGGAGGCACGGGGCGATGGTTAGTTGTACATGTCAACTTGACATGTACAAGGGATGCCCAGATATTTGGTCAAACATCATTCTGGGTACGTTTGTGAGGATATTTCTGGATGAGATAAACATTTGAATCAGTAAACTAAATGAAGCAGATTGCCCTTCCTAACGTGGCTGAGCTTCATCCAATCAGTTGAAGGCCTGGATAGAACAAAACGTCTGAGTAAGAGGAAACTCTGTCTGCTTGACTGCTTGAACTAGATGTTGGTCTTTCCTGGCCTTCACACTCAGACTGAAACATTGGCTCATCTTGAGTCCCAATGCTGCCAACTTTTAGACTGGAGCTTACACTGTCATCTCTCCTGGTATTCAGAATGGACTGAAACTGTCCATTGGCTCTTCTAGGTCTCCAGCTTGCTGACTGCAGATCTTGGGACTTCTCAGCTTCCATAATTGCATGAGCGAATTCTTTATAATAATGAATACTATTGGCTGTTTCTCTGGAGAACCCTGACTAGTAACACATGGGTTCCCCAATCTTCCATTCTTCTAGAGGATTGCCACAGTCAAGGCACCGTAGGTTTGTATTCCGTGACGGAATCCTGCCTGCCATACCTCTCCTCGCCCTGTCAGGCAAGTGTGAGAGCAACTTTCTCAGTGAAGGAACAAATCGAGTGACTGGGTGCCAGCCAGTCTGTATTGGCATAGACCAGGACACAGAATTTTCTGAGATTCTAGCAGCCCAGCTCCTAGAGACTTTGTGGCCCATAGGAAGTTTCCATCCTCCCTGCTGTGGGGAGGAGGCCACAAGCAGCTGAGCATGGGTGCAGCCAGCCTGTCCTCTGGGAGAAAGGGACCTCTGGTCCTAGACACCTTCTGTTCCAGACAACAGAGAGCATTAGGGGCCCTTTTGTACCATCTTAATCCTTACATCAGACATTGTTGGACTAGATGTGATGGTCTGCTCTGAATAACACCATGAAATTTGTAGTCTTACTGGGAGGTGCTGCATGTAAGAAAGGTCAATAGATAAAATAAAGATTAGTAAATAATAAGTTTAAAACACATTGAATATCTCCTCCAGATGTGTAATACCATTCCCCCAAATTTTATAGTTTATAGAAGATTTATGTTGAAAGTAGTTGCAAATAAAAGCTAATTAGAATTCAAACGCTTTAGAATACTGAAGAGACATTCTTAAACTCTGTGTAATGGGAAACACATAGACTTTTCACCAAGTAGTAAAATGAATATAGGGTTATATTAGAAAGGGCAATTGACTATGCATGATTCTCTGGAGGGAAGAAAGCAGAGGCAAGAAGATTAGTTGGGATTCTGTTACAGTGATCCGTCAAGTGATTAGGGCCCTGGAATGAGGTGGTGACAGGGTTAATAAAATGAAGGGATATTTCTGAAAGTTGCTTCAAAGAATGGGTCAATAAAATGTGACGACTCATTGTATATGGATGAAGAAAAAGAGGCCAAAGATAACTTCAAAACTGCAAAACTGGGCAACCAGAAAAAAAATATGATTTCAATTAAGGACACGTAATAGGGGTATCTATTGTGAGCCAAAAATGACGAGTGACTTTATGGTGGGAGATGACATTCAAATAAAACTAAACGCAGGGGCTTGACGACTATAGTGAAACAGGGGACTGGTTAGCATTTGGCTAAGACTGAGTAGAAAATTAGGTAATTCCTATGGATTAAATTATGTCTCTTCAAAATTCATACGATGAAGTTTTAACCCCCAATGTGACCGTATCTGGAAATAGTACCTATAAGGAAGTGAAAGATTAAATGAGGTCATAAGGGTGGGACCCTAATCCGATAGGTCCGTTGCCCTTATTATAAGAGAAGGTGATAACAGAGCTTGCTCTTTCACTTCCTCTGGGTCATTTGAGGACAGTGTAAGAAGGCAGCCATCTGCAAACCAGGAAGAGAGCGTTTAATGGTAACCTAATCAGCTGACACCTTGATCTTTGACTTTCAACTTCCAGAACTGTGAGAAATTAATTTCTGTTGTTTAAGCCACACAGTCTGTGATATTTTGTTATGGCAGCCAGAGCTGACTACCACAATAATTTTAATGTTTGCAAAGTAAAGTAATTATGTTTCACTCTGCCCAGTTGTTGTACTTAAAGAACAAAGCAAGAAGATAAAACATCAATAAATCAAAAGTCATAATAATTAGTCATCGTTAGATCACCTTGCTCTATCTCCAATAACGTATGAGGACATATCATATAAATATCTTGTAAAAGACATGGACAACTTCATCTGGATTTACTTTAAAAATGTTTAGCTTTAGGGCCAGGCAGGGTGGTTCAAACCTGTAATCCTGCCACTTTAAGAGGCCAGGGATTGCTTGAGGCCAAGGGTTTGAGACCAGCCTGGACAACATAGCAAGACCCTGTCTCTACAAAAACTAAACAAAAGAATTAACTGTGTGTGGTAGTGCATGCGTCTATATTCCCTGCCACTCAGCAGGCAGAAGGATGTCTTGAGCCCAGGACTTTGAGGTTTCAGTGAGCTATGATGAGGGCACTTCGCTCCATCCTGGGCAACAGAGGGAGACCCTGTCTCAAAAAAAAAGAAAGAAAGAAACCTAGTTGAAATATGGGTGGATGGTGATGAAACTGAAACTTGTAAATGCACAGTGAAAAATTCAAAGTGTGGGTAGTCCATCTGGAAAATTCCTGAGAGTTATCAGCAGCTAAGGGCATGGTAGAAATTCTGGAAATTTTAT
>CAUYRT010031833.1:0-30503 GCA_963574885.1 Lepilemur ruficaudatus | reverse complement strand
AACTTCCTCTTAACACCCACCGTTCACAAGTCTCGATTGAGAAATAACTGCCAACCTAAGACCTCTTTTCTCAGCTCTAACGCAAAGTAATTGTGAGCTTGACATATCAAGATAAATCCAACTTAATGGGAACATTCAGTGGCCAAGGACAACCTGCCAAGACCAAAGTATTAGGCTGGCAGAGTTTAAATTACTTAATAACATCTAATGCCAACATTAAGTCAGGAATTGCTGAGCATTTGGTAGAGAATCATGAATTAAGGATTCTAAGACTGGAGTTGAAGCAATGGCCTTATCCAATGTGGAGAATCCTATGGCCCCACTTCCCTTTGAAGCCCAGCCACGCTTGCCAAACTATAAACATATCACTTCCTGGAGGATATGCCAGGCCACTTCAACTTGAAATCAAGTACCCGCAGTGTGCATCCAAGATCTTGCAAACATCCAGCAGGCTCACAACCCCTGCCAGACTCCTCTTCTCCAAGCATCGTAGGAAGAAGACCCAATCTCTGATTTACCCCGCAGGCAGGCAAAACGACCTGGGTAGATGAGCATTATCATGTGTCCGAAGATGGGGAATTTTGATTAATTGAAAACACTGCTATCCCACACTTCACTGCTTGCATTTGATTGAATGCCAAGTCCTCCTAAAGAGTATCTGCCCGTGGAGTACCTACAAGCATTTCATTTGCATTCCTGAGCCGCATGCAGTAATGTGATGTACGGAGTACAATATAGCAACGGACCTGTCCTCAACAGCAGCCACTCCCACACGTGGGCCCCTTTGAATGTCAGTAAGCCATCCCTCGCACGTTTCCCAACACCCCTGGGGTGGAGAGGATGACACCATGTGCAGCTGAGAGACACTGAGGATAGTGACAGGACCCGAGGCAGTTGAACAGTCTTGCCAGGGAGACACAATGGAGCTTTCCTGCTGCTGCTCAGTCTACTAACCAAGCTACAGGCAAGCCATGAATTAGCTCTGCACCATTCAAAAAATCAAGTTATAACCAGACTTTCACAGATTCTATCGAGAATACTTTTATTATACAGGTATCATACACACAACAATTACTTGGGGAACATTGAGAGGCGCATGGAGTTCAATGCCAAATCTCCGTCTCGCCCACACACACTGCACACTCATCTTAGGGTTCACCCCCACAGGAACAAGACACAAAAGTTATTGCTTTCCGAACAGAGAGCTTCAATTAAATAGGATCTTCCAAGCCAAGAACAGAGCGCAGCACCCTCTTAATACCCTGTGTACATATGAATAAAACCTTAAGACGTGTTATAGATTACCCCATCACCGTTAAAAGTTAATATTAAAATCGAATCCCATTTCTCAAAAAAAGTTGTAAGAAGTGCACCAGTATTTACAGACCCCCATTAAATTATGCATAAATAAAATCTGTACACTCAACGCAATGTTTCTCAAATACAGCGCCTCCACGGGGACTTGGGGATGACAGGCAGCAAACACAATGCTTCATGCCTACCCTTTTCAAGTTTACTCAAAACATCTGAAATAAATATGCAAATAAAGCTTCAATATCTTAAAGGGTCATGTCATTTTAAAGAGTCTCCTATTTAAAGAGTTAACTTTCAAAGTTCAAAAAAATAAAAAAGAAAAAAAAAATCAGCAGGCTTTGTTTCTACACGTTTGCTAAAACCCAAAGGCCCCCTTTGAACGACATGGGTGTGAAGTGTGTCGAATACCACCTGCCAGCTCCTCGCTAAGCAGACAGAAGCTCTGCCTCCTACTGGAGGATTTGGCCTCGGAAGAAGCTAGAGAGAGAAATACTTGTTCTTTAGGTAAATTATTTACTGGACACAAAAACCAGCCGTTACCTTAACACTGAACAAAAAGTTCTTTTTGATACGGATCGCATCAATTTGACGTTTCAACGACTAAGTGTGTGGTTTTTTGTTGTTGTTAGCCCAGGGAATTTACTTAAAAGGTTCTAGAACTTATAGCACCACTTTCAGAGAAAGGAAGAGTGGGGTTCAAAAGAGCAAAATGAAAGTTTAATGAGTAAAGAGCCAGTACTCGGCACCTTCCGGTAACGTCCAGAGGTAGGAGATACCTCGGAGCTAGAGAGACACTAAGGAATCCGAGAGGACGTGCCCGCATCATCGCCGCCGATCCGGAAATCAAGGGAGGCCTTTTCATCGCTAGCGGTAAGGTGGGTAACACACCGCCCCCAGGCCGAGGGGGCTCCCAGCCTGTGAGAAGGATGTCGCAGGCCTGGTGCTTCCCGACTCTCGGGCCCTTGTTCGCCCTGTTTTATTTCCTGTGCTTCTCCATCTTCTCCAGGGTTTTGTTAGAATCCGCCGGACTCTGGTCTCCGGGGTTCATGTAGGATTTGTCTATGGCTATCAGGGCTTCTTTGATGTAGTTCTGCACGGCAGACACGGCGGCGCAGATGGCCTGGCTGCCAAACCCGTGGGTGATCAGGCTGAAATGAGACAAGCAGTTCTGCATGTTCGTCTCCAAGACAGGGGTGGGCCTGCTGCTCCCGTTGGGTGTTCGGTCTTGAGTGAGCAGGTCTGTGAATTCTTTACACACTTGCCTGTGAAGACAGTCGATTGACCCCGTGAGCTCCACGTATACCTTTTTACAGAACAAACTGCCCCGAGGACGGCACCTGGGAGGCAATCAGAACTGTTTGCCTGAACCAAGGAGGGAGAATTTTAACTGACACTAATATAATAGCCAACTGCTGCACTTAGCACCTATTATGCGCCAGGCCCAGAGTTGAGTTAAACTCTTTTCGAACTATCTTATTTAATCCTCGTTGAAATTAGAAAAGATAGCAGGATTAACCCCAGTCAACTGGCCAAGGTCACCAGGACTGGTAAAAGTGGTGGCGTCAGGATTCCAACCCTTGAGGTTAGGGGCCCTTTGCTTCGGTCCACATAGGTTCCAATAAACAAATTCCGTCAGGAACCCAGAGATCACATCCCCCCAGCCCGAACTCACTCTCCACGCAGGCTGGCTCATTGCACTCTCTCTTGCCCCATTTCCTGACTTGACTAGTTCTGCTTCATTTACCATGATTTTAAAATCCACTTATTGTTGGTTTCTATGAGAAATTCCACAGCTGCATTAAGTAGCTTAATTGGCCCACATGTCTCCGGCACATCCACCCTGATCTGTACATTTAAAAAACAATAGTCTTGCTATCAGGAGGTAGAAGGCACACAATCTCTTTACTGGATGTGACAGAACAAATTGTTTCCAACACATTTTTGTAAGGCATGCTAATATAGTAATGAAAGGGTAGCTCAACTGTTTTGAGCCAACTAACTAAACAGCTTAAAAACACTCATTACTGAGCAATACACTTTTTTTTGCTTATCTCAATCATACAGAAAAATTAATGCATTTGACTTTGCAAAGAAGCTTCCTTGCCACTTACTTTTGCTACACCCCAATTAATTAAATGAAATACTTCTTTTCTGAGCCATAGGTACTGCACCAGATCTTCAACTGCAGGTCTGGAGCGCTAACTCATCAAAGCCGGGATACTCACTGGGCTGCCAGCAGCATGTTTTTCCTAGTCGCCATCTCATTGCGTCCTCCAAGATGAGGTCTGGTTAAATATTCCGCCACCGGTTTACTAGGAAATTCGGCTTCACAGACATACGCAAAGTCCCGAGCCAAATGAACAGCTTCCCCTAGAATTATCAGCAACAGCAACAGGTTTTAGGATGGCTGTGGCCGCTGCAAACTCCTTTTCCTCCTTTGCTAGCCTTGTCTACCAGGCACTTTGCTTTCTGAAATGTAATCATATATACAGAACAAACAGTTCCCTGGTAGGTAGTACATGCCCAGGAATATTCAGGGTGAAAATCATACAATGTGAGCAATAAAGGCCCCGAAACCTGTATAGCCACCTGTATGCCTGGGTTCTGTATCTGTGGATCCAACCAAACACCAGTTGAAATATTCAGAGGAAAAAAAAGGATGGTTGTGTCTGTACTGAATGTGTACAGAATTTTTCTAATCATTATTCTCCAAACAATACAGTACAACTGTTTACACTGTATTAGTTATAGTAAGTAACCTAGAGATGATTTAAAGGATATAGGAGGATTGTGTATGTTATATGCAAATATTATACCATTTTAAATAAGGGACTTGAGCATTCTCAAATTTTGGTTATCTATGGGGGGCGGAGATCCTAGAACCATTTCCCTGTGGATACCAGGGAGTCTATACTTGAAATTGTAACCAGTCCCCTACCCAACAAACTGATAATCAGACACACCCATGCTTTCTCTTAATAATAAATAGTATTATTGGGGAAAACAGGAAAATTTGAGGCAGATGAGCATGTCTGACAAAAGGAAACTGGTCACTCCTCTATGGAAAGGTGATAAAGTCTTTGATACCTTACTTTCTTTTAAACTAGGGTGCCCTACCACTTACTGAGGGAGGCAGATCTCTAGAATGTTCCTTTAAAAGACAGAAGGGAGCAGCATGTTTCCTATTGGAAATAAACGTTAAGAGCTCTAGCTACCAACATGGAATACCCTCCCCTTGTCCAAGTTATCGGGAGAGCGGAGGGAGAAAACTAAGGGCGTCATCTCCCACCAGAAAGGTGCCCTTTCCTGGATCCAGGGTGCAAGACCGGAGAGCCTTTCAAAAACCGGGATGGCAGAGGGGCTCCTGGATTTACTGCATCAGCATCAGAGAGCCATTGTTCCGGCACACACTTTCTTATTCAACCACCCCTGCCTGGCTAGCAAGAAAGCCTAGCAGAGCCACATTCTGGCGCCACGCACGCAGAACCCACTATTCTCCATGTGGGACAGCTGTTCTCAGACAGGCAGCTCCTTTCTCCTTGCCCTGACCTCCAAAGGCACTCGTAAAAAGGTAGAGCAGGGACTCTGCCAAGTCCTTTTTTGCATCACAGTCACGCCATTAGACCAGGGAACAAAAATCTTCAAAAGATGCATTGCTACCTACCAGGAGCCCACTTTTCACTGGCTTCCCCAACCCCTAGCAAAAGCCCAGCACCCTGTTGAGGGCGCAGGCTGCCGAGAGCTTGGTGGAGGCTTTGGCTAAGCCTCTCAGGGTTCAACTTTTTTCTAGGAGCAGTAACAATTTGCTTGGTTTTTTTTTTTTTTTAATTACTTTACACTTTTTTCCCAGCCCCTTTTAAAGGTTGTATCGCATTCTTGGCTACTTTCCAGGTTGGGGGAAGGGTCCCCCATTCAAGAACTGCAATGCCATGTCCCACTGTCTTCAGACTCAACTATGAGCCAGGGGTTCCACTACTTTTTTCTTTTGAGGACAGGACAAGAAGGAGGGGATGGTGATTCGGGCCAGTCCCACTGTATACAAGGCTTTCTCTTTACTAACCACAACCCCAATAATCCGCAACTACAAAAACCAGAAAGGGTACTTCTGCCCACCAGTAAGTACCTAGCTCTTTTCCAGTGTACCAACTGATCAGCTGCATCTTTCAAAATTGGTTCTTTTTAACAGGAAATGTCTCAACATCCCTTAATGTGATTTTTTAGGTTAGGAAAACCAGTTTCTTTTGTTTTATTTTGTTCTATTTTCTTATGATTTTTATGTTTCCTCTCATCTTTCAGCTGAACAATTTCTTTTTGACATTGATTTTCTAGGGAATCCAGATTACTTGAGCAGCCAGATATATAAATGTTTACTTATCTGATAAAATTATCGAGATTCATTGCAATGAACTTACGACAATTCAAATTGCATTCATCTCTCTATTTGTGACCAAGTTTTTAAGAGCTGGTTTCCAGCTTTTCTATATGAAAGTATTAAAGACATAGCACAAATTAAAAACACCACAAAACAAAAACAAGACCCCACTGACCTTCTACTAAAGATGTCAGGAGAGTCACGTGAGCAGCTTTCCGTCTCCCGGCTGGAAGATTCAACCCAATCTTGTCCAACTTCTCCCTCAAGGACCGGCCTCCATTTTTAGATTTGGCTCTGAGTAAACAAAATTGACTCTGACTACTCTCAAGAAACCACACTTTAGAAATTCTAAATTCCTAAAGTGCTGCTGTCAAAGCTGAAATCCCTCAAAGATGTCAAAGATTATGTGAACTTTAATCCAAAGTGATATGGGGCGTGCTCATTCAATTAATCCCAATAAAACTCAAAATCAAAAATCGTTGTTTTTTTAGCATCACCAACTGTTTTTTTTTTTTTTTGCCTTTAAATAACAAAGCATTTAAAGTGATTTTGGAGCAAATATTCACTTATAAAACTGTAGCAGCCCTGCAGAAACTCTCTGGGGGAACAAAATCCATAGTACATCCCATCCCTCGATACAGATGCTACCACTTCATACACAGAATCAAATTCTAACCAAATGATAACTTGTTAGCACTGTTTTAGCACTTCCTTCTTCATCTGGCACTTTCTAAAGAGAAAAAATATACTAAAATCTCTCTTGGAGATGATTAGAATTCAGTGTTAGGTATAAAAGTTACATAAATGTTAAAAATACCTCTCAGCCCTTTTATACGTTCACCTTCAACTACCCAACCACCATGCCCAGAATGTGTTCCCAAGTACCTTCTGAGAACACCTCCCAGTAATGAGGCATTTAAGCATTCAGGAGGGGACAGTCGCCTCTGTACTTCAGCCACCGTCACTTTATATTTAGATGTGGAGCTGAGCAGGGACAATCTTCCGGGGACAGAGCAGAAGATCTCGCTAGGATTCATCACAGCTCCCACCAGCTCCTTCTGACAAGGGAGGCTCAGAGGGTTCTTGGTCATTGAAATGGGACCTGTGAGAGAACGGAGGTCAGAGCTGGCAGTCCCCAAAGCCACATCTGAGCAAGACCTTTTCGAAACCACTAGCCAAAGCTGAAAGAGATCTTTAGACAAATAACGTTGCATGCCGGACTATAAACTGCAAGCAGATTTTTTTTTTTTAAAAGCCATATTCTCTTCCAAGATAAATCGAATCTAAAATTCACAAGTTAACACCTTAGGAAGTTAATTAGTCAAGATCCCCAGCTTGGAGGGCTTTTCATTTCCTAACCTCTGCTGAAACTATTTAATTAGAACATATTTTCAGAAGACTGCTTCAGTACTAAATAAACGGTGAGTTTTTCTCACTCAAGGAATAACCAAAATCACAGGACACATTCAGATCCTTTGCCAAAACCCTTCAATGCAACTGATCACAGTAAATTTAAAAATACAAAGGAACCCATTCTGTTAAAAGTTTACTGGAAAATTTAGTTTATTTTCCAAGCTTTTCTTCAAAATCTATTTTCTCTAATGTATGTAAGCAATTCAGTTTCAAGTAACAGACCATAATTACCTTTAGGTCCACTACATTTCACACACAAACAAAAAACAAAAACAGACTAGTAATCCTGTCAGTATGTAACTTAATTTCATGAGCCACTCTCTGACCAAAAGTAATCCGATTTTCCAAATCCCCTCCCTACTTAACCCTACAAAACCCAATCTGACAGATCACTCCAGCTCTGTTCCGTTTAGGGTTGTTAATTCAATAGGCCAAACTGTTTCAAAACTTTTCTTGCCGAATTAAAGTCAGAATTAAAGACCGTTTCCACAGCCGTGTTTGAAATAAAAAAACACAATCGCCAACACATTCAACTATTAACATTGTCACAGAACCAATCACTCAACTAAGGTGTGTACTTGTGGTTTTCTCAAATTAACTCGCTCTGGAAGACTTTCTCTAACGCTGTAAAAACGTTCTCGGGGATTCAAGGAGTAACATTTCCCAAGAGAGAACTAGGCAGTAACAAATCCGGGGATTAAGAGACAGCTGCTAAGAGTTTACCTGAGTGTCCTTTTTCATTTAGGTTGGAAAAGAAGTTCCCTCCTCTCAGTCCTAAAACCTAGCGTACCCGAATCCCCACCAGCGCTCCCCCATCACAAATGACCCACGTCGGCCACCAAACACCCCCACCTCGTGGGTAAGTTACAAACATAACAAGTCCAGGATGTATGTGGCCAGAGGAAAGAGGCTCGCTCACTATTTACCTTTGCGAATGACAGTCTGATCATGCAGCATCAAGTGCTGGTCGTCGACATTCTGGGGAGAGACGACACAATTTCCCGTAAGTACCGCGAGCCTGGAGGGGCAGGGGGTGGAGGAGAAGGCCGTCGCGCCGGCAGGTCCGCGCGCGAGCCCCGCGCCGCTCACCTGCACCTCCTCCATCGCGTGCGCCACGTCGTGCAGCCCCAGGTTCTCGGCCAGGCCCGCGGCGTCCAGGGCGTGCGCGTGCGGCAGCAGCAGGTCGGAGCGGCGGTAGGCATCCCTGCGGGCGCTCACCGCTCCCGCCTCCAGGCCGGAGAGATGGGGCAGCAGGCCGGCCGGGCGCCCGTGGTGCGAGGGCAGGCCGGCTCCCTCCTGGCTCTGGCGGCCGGGCCAGGCCTGCTGCTGGCTGCCGGCGGGCGCGGGCTGGTGCAGGGGGTTGATGGCCGCGGCGTACGCCTCGCCCAGGTGCGAGTAGGGGTCGGCCGACTGCGAGTAAGCCAGCTGCTGGTAAGGCGGCGGGAAGTAGGGTGGCGGCTGGTACTCGGCGACTCCGGTATGCGAGAGCTGCGGCGCGGGGCTGTAGAGGTGCTGCCCGGCCGAGGAGAGGTGGGGGATTCGCGGGTTCCCGTTGCTGCTCGCGTCGTGGCGATCCTGGAGGAGGGAAACGGGAGACCCGGTTAGTACGAAACCGCTACCCCGCTACCGCGAACTGGCCGACGTCGCCCGGTCGCACGGCGCGCCCCAGGGGGCCCGCGGCCGGGTCGGAGGGCACCGGGGGCCATGCGCCGCGGGGATTTCGTTGTAAACCTCCAGTCGGCGGAGGAAGGGGAGGCCGGCGAAAGACCTGGGGGAACGAGTCCTCAAAGCCCGGCGGCGAAGGTCTGTGCGCTGCGACGCCCGCGGCGCTCAGAGGCGCCAAGTCCGAATCCCAGGAGTTGGGCCAGGAGAGGCCGGGGCCGAAGCCGAGGCCGGGGCCGGGGCCCGAGGAGCAGGGCGGCCCGCGGCGGCCCCAGGGCAGAGCGCGCCCGCTCTCCAGCCCGCACATGCCGGCGCCGCGCGGATAGAGGAAGGCGCGAGCGGCGGGCGCGGATAAAGCGCGCATCTTCCCCGCCCCAGGGACCCTCCCGTCCACGCCCTCGGGACAAAGACCTCCGGGCGGGCGGCGCTCCCGGGCAGTGCCTGCGGCCCTGCGTCGCCCGAGGGGCAAGAGCGGGAACGCGCGGCGGCCCGGCCCGCCCTCCCGGCTAGCCGCGCTCGGCGCAGGGGAGGCGAGAGACGAGGCCGCCCCGCACGGCCACGGCCGGCGTCCCCACACATCGGGATGCGGAAGGAGGATGCCGGGCCCCGAAAGTTGGGCCACCTCGCCCGCGCACGTCCCTTGCCCCATGCCTGCCCGACTTCATCTCTACAGGCTGGGTCTCCGTCGGCCCGGGGGGGTCACGGTGGTGGCCGGGAACCGGGAGACACATGGCACTGTCGCCCCCTGGCGGAGGTGCCTGGGCCTGCAAGCGGGGGCAGCCCCTCGAGGTCCCCGAGGCGCCGCGAGCTCCCGCGTCTCCGCGGCCCCGGCTCCCCTCTCCCCTTCTCCCAGAGCCCAGGAGCTCGCCTCCCGCCGCCTGCGTCTTCTTCCTCTTCCCGCTCGCCGCCTCCCTCCCTCCCACTCTGCGAAACTCTAGCTCAACCTGTCCGACAGGCTGGAGCACTCACGAGCGCTCACGGCCCCATCTGGCCCGGCCCCCCCAACACTCCCAGCCCCCACGTCTCTTGAAAGCCAAACTTCGGTTGTTTTCGTGCTTCCCCGTGGAGGTAGCGGGGCAGGTGACAAGCCCGCCTTGGAGGAGTCTCCGCTAAGGTGTCCCGGCAGGTAGCCTCATCTGACCCCTTTGGACAGAGGCTTCGTGCGTAAAGCCAAGTCTAAGGGTTGCAGACCGGGCGCTCTTCCGAGAAAATGGGAAGGAGGGCTGTTCGCTTCTTATGAAACCAACCGGCAGGCTTTGTGGGTGGGATCTGCCATTCTCTCGCCAGGCCTTGTTCCCGAGGGCTTGGTATTTAGGAAAAGGCCCGATACAGGAAGGGGGTCCCGGAGAAATGGACTAAGCGGTGTCCGGAATGGACCCCGTCCCACCGGCAGGCCAGGGCTCCTGCAGCCTCGTCCCTGACCTCGGTCCAGTGGCCCCTGCCTCCCGGACCGTCCTCGGCGGGGCGGGACTGCGCCCCTCTGCCCCAGCTCACCTCGCAGTCCTCTTCATACTTGACATTATCGGTTATTTTCCACAACATGGCGTCCGGCGTCCCCCAAAACAGTCGCCAGTTAAATCCAGGCTCCCCCCACCCCCCGATCGGTAAATCCAAAATCGGGGTCACGGTGACCAGGCGTTTGCCGCCGCCCCGCGTCGCGCGGGCCTTGCTGGCCGGGTCACTGGACGCGCATGGGCGTCTCTGCGAGCGTAGATGCTGCCGCCGCGGATGTTAAGGCCGCTGCCTGGGATCGGGAAAGCCGCGCCCGAACAGTGTCTCCCGGCGATAGCCGGGAGACCCGAACGCTTAATGAGAAGGAAATTATCATAACTCCTCCCCGGGGGCCCGCGAGAAGCCCAGGCGCCGGGCGGGGCCGCCCCCAGCCAGTCCCAGCCTCGCTCCGCCCCCGCCCGGCCTGGCGCTGCGCCCAGCCCCACGCCGAGCGGGGCGAGATGGGGAGGCAGGGGGCGGTACCTCGTTGACAGCCGCGGACCTGTGAAGCCCCGGTGCCCCGACGAGCCTGCCTTCTGTCACCCCCACCTTGCACAAACCTGAGACTCACAGAGCTCATGACTGGGATCCAGATACCGAAGGGCCCTCTCCTTCGCCTAAAGAGCCTTCCCCTTATTTCGCAAAAGATGGATGTCACCTGGAGTTAAGAATCTCCGCACTGCGGGGCGTGTCTCAACACCGGGGGGTGGAGGGGGATCCCCTTACCTGCCAACAACACGTCCCACCCCACCCGCCCCACGGAGACTTAAGGTTTGGGCTGGGATCATGCAGCCGGAGCCCCAATCCGCCCGACAGGCCCCTTCCCTCTGCGGGCACAGCGCGGGCCCGGCCCCCGGGAGGGAGGGCAGAAGGAAGGGCCTTCTAGGGAGTTTGCCCCAAGCGCCGCAGAGGCAGCAGACCGTTCTACCGGCCCAGAAGTCCGGGACATCTGCGTCTTGCCGCTGTCGCCCGAAGCTGCATCTCCCGCGGCTGGCTGCGGCCGGGGGGCACCCGCGCGCCCTGGCCCAGCCCCGCTGCCCTGCCCTGCCCTGCGGAGCGCCAGCACGGCAGCTGCCCCGGCGGGCGGGTCACTCAGAAGCCACAACTCACCCTGGGAAAGAAGTGCGGGGCAGAATGAGCCCGGAGCGCCGCGTGCGAGGTGGGGGTGCGGAGGGGCGCAGAGAGGCTGGGGTTGGAGATGTGAGCACCCCCGTTCCACAGGTGGAGGCAGGAAACGAAACCTCCTTCCCCATAAACGCTGCCTCCTTGCGCCCCACATGTACTTGCCACTCAAACTTAAAAGCAGAGTGCAATGTTAATTTTTAAAATTTAAGCAAACGAAATCCATTGGTCCAATTATTTTACAGTAATTGGCCTTTTCATTGCAAGCGGAAAGTCGCTAATTCTCCAGGGCGAATTTTGTTGAGACATCCCCACTGGCTCCCTGGGCTGGATTTAAAAATTATGAGGGGATTGGAGAAGGGGAACTGTTTCGATTTGATTCCGAATCCGATTTTGCAATAATCAATACCTGTCGGTACAGCGACCCCGACCTGGAGTGGTCTTGCCCCCCCATTCGCAAAATGGCAGCGTCCACCGCCTCCTGTTCCTCCTCGGGTTTGTTTCAACTTTAGCATTTATTTACACCCAGATGGGCCTAAAATAAATAAGAACTAAAATAAAAATAGTCGTCCCCCCTCGCCTTACAGAGCAGCCAAATCCGAGGTGATTTTCCGACCAGGTGTGAGAACAAAACCTGGAAGTCGAAACCATTGGGACTTTTCGGATCAAGCCTGTCTGCGGGGCTTTGCACTAAGAAGTACGGAGGGCAGTGCATTTAAACGACACTCATGACCCTGACATCTCGCTTTAAAAACTCAGGGCTCTGGGGTAAATTAAATAAATAAATAAATAACTGCGGAAGCAGCGCTCCAGGCATAGCGGGTGGGGAAGGGGGACACCTGCGCCGCACAGGAGTCGGACCCGCCAGCCACAGGCACTCCGGCGCGCAGGACCCGGCATAGGGGTCCCAGGCTCCCGCGAGAGGGAGGCTGCGGCGCCTCCTTCGGGCGCCCAGGACTCGCGGGTGACGCTGGGCTCCCCAACACTGGGCCTTCTAGCCCTGGGTTTTATTCCAAGACGCAGTCTGGGGTGCAACTTGAGCAAGTTGTCGTTGTCTGAGCCAGCAACTTTACCCCGGCAGGCTGGGGACAGGAAGGTGCGCACCCCTAACCCCAGGCCCTGCGTCCTTCCCGCGGCAGCGCTCACCCGTGCCGCCCGGAGGAGCCGAGATCCCTCCCCGCCCGGGAGCGTCTGCGAGGAGGCGAAGGGAGCCGGTGGGCACGAGGGGTCTGCGCGCCGCCGCCTGGGGAGCGCCCAAGGGCCCAGAGGCTTCGGATCAGCCTGGCAAAGGCCATTCATTCCCGGGGAAGCGCCCTGGACCCCGGCGCTGCTCCCTCTGCAGGGGGCACGCCCTCGAATTGCAGCGCAACCTCCGCGCCCTGCCTGGGGAGGGCAGCTGGAACAGATCCTCACTTTTCTCGGCACGGAGACCCTGCCCGAACACGCACACCCTCGGCTTCAGGGCCGGATCCCAGGCACTCGCGCGCCTTTGTCGGGGTGCCGGAAACCTCGGCCCTTCCTTGAGGTCAACTTTTCTTCTCAGCCGAGAGCAGGAACGCATGGCTCCGGCGCCCAGGACAGACCTCCGTCCAATGCCCACCCCCCACCCCCTGAGGACGCAGGACCCCGCGGCTGCGCCCGGAGGCGGCCGGCGCCCCGGAAAGGGTGCCCCCTGGGGACCCCCGGCGGCCCCGCAGCCATCTAGCTGCCAAGATCGCGCGGGCGGGCCTCGCCCCACGCCTGGTGGAAGCAGGATTGTGGGGGTGGAAGGTTGTCGGGGCTCCCTCTGCCGCCCCCTAGGGAGCCTGCACTCTGGAAGCCCTGGACCCAAGCCCCCAGCTCGCGAGGGAGTCTCGGGATGGCCCAAAACACAGACAGGAGGTGACCAGGCGTCTGCAAGGACAGCAGCGCCGGGACAGCGCTGCCACCTCCGAAGAGGCGCGGGTCGGCGGCTCTGGAACCCGGCTCCGGACCCCAGGCCAGAGCTGCGGCCCCCACCTCCACCCCCAGGCCTAAGAAGGCCGCCAGGCTGGTCGAGCTGGGTTGGGGCTGACCTGCGACCTCTCTTCCCGCCCCAGGGAGGGGGCGCCCGAGCAAAAGGTGCAGGCCCTCGAGCGCTTTCGCAGACGCCGCGCCACGCGCGGGGCATGTGTCCCGCCCCCGGGGACGAGAGCTCGGGAAGGGACCTCGCTAAGTAGCTGATCCCCCGGGATCGGGCAGAGGGACGCGCCGGGCCTACAACAAATCCGGGAGGATGGACCAAATTCACGCGCCCCACCCTCCCGTCGTGGTTCGGCACCTACTGGACAGACACTCGGTGTCCAAAAGCACCCAGAACTAAGTCCAGTAAGGTGCACGCCCTCGGGCACCACAGGCATCAATTCACAGCCACTCCAAAGTAAGAATAAAGATAATAGTAAATGGCAGATGTTTTTAAATAGCGCGCACAGCAGCTGCACACACGCAGGTGCCTCCGGACTTGGTCCGCCCAACTCCATTCATTGCTCGCTTCTGTGCTCACCGCCATGCCGCGTGCTTGAAGCGGCTTCTCAGCTTTTAGCCTTTCCTTTTCACAAATGCGCCAAGTGAAGCGCGGAGCTGAGCGGGGCCAGGCTCCGGAGGAGGCCGGGACCCATCTCTGTCCCGAGTCTAGTCCCGGCGCTCATTTGCACAGGGCTCACCACACGGAAACTTCGCGGTCATAGTCTCTAACCTGACAACCGTCTGCCCCATTTCACAGCAGGCAAAGGTGAAATTTTTAGTTGTCCAACTACCTGAAAGCCACAAAGTTGCCTAGTATTCAAGGCCACCCTCCTAGAGCTTCTTGGGGACCCGTTACAGACTTGCCTGGCTCTCGCCTGCCCTGCTCCGAGGGACCGCCGCCCGCCGGAGACCACGCACGCTTGGTGGAAGGAAGGTAGACACCTGGAGAGTGCCTGTCACCTCTCCGCTAACAGACCTGGGCCCAACCGAGCGCAACCTAACCGCTCCAAGCTCAGGCCTCAGGCCGGAGGACTAAGGCGGGACCCCCATGTCCCCGGAGGCTTTCTCGTCTCGGTGTCCCAGGTCACCACACACCTTCAGGCTAGCTAAGCCCGGCGGCTTTAACTCAGTTATCTTGGGCGCCGTCAGGTAAGGAGGAGGCCCACTGTGGCCAGGCGCTGCGCTGCGCAGACTCGTGGGCGAGAGAGGCCGTCGGGGCAGCGCCCAGGGCCCCCCTGCAGCCCCCGCAGGCGCCCGTCTCACCTAGCGGCCACCCTCGCCCTTTGCCTTTGCAGACAGTCCGCCCGCACGCCCGTCCTCCCTCCCTGCCCGTTGCTGGAATCGCATCTGCCCTCCACCCAAACACCTCTCTTCTCACCCTTAGGAACTGGAAATTCATGGTGCCAGCTCTTCAACCTGTGAGTTGGGGATTTTTAATAGTAGGAGCAACGCAGAAAAGAGCTCCCCAAGGGCCGGGTCGTGTGCTGTCAACACACGCTTCCAGCGTTTATTTAATTAACCGAAGGGGGAGGGGTGGGGGGGAGATTCGTTGCCAAAAGAAGCTATCGCGATTGGAAGACCTGAAAGGTCCTCATTCCTCCTCCCTGGCCCTCCTGCCCTCCTCCCCTTGGAAACTATAAACTCTCCATTTCAAAGGAATCTCCCTTAGTATTTTAAATTATCTTTACATATGTATATGACAAGCAGTTCGTAGAACTCCTTCCATCAGAAATTATTTTAAATATAGCCTACGTCCTACTGGCAAAGGACGTTTTTTTACTTAGTCTCCAAAATCAGAACTATTAACATTTCCGTGAATTCACAGGCCTCATGTCACATCACAGGATTCCAGGTCCAGCTAAAACTGAACCAGGGGCGGTGAATTCTCTGGGGGACAAAAAAGGGGGGTAGGTTGGGGGAGGTCTTCCTCAAGAGCCAGAAAGGTTTGCACCTTGGTTATCATGGTATTTGCCTTAAGGGAAGAGGCGAAGTACATGGGTTAAAAAAAAAAAAAACAAAAAACACCAAAACCCACACAAGGAAGAGCCGGGTAAAATACTGTAAACACAGAAATAAATGCTGAACGTTGACTGTCCCATAAGTTTCAACATCATGGGACCCACTGCCATCACCTAGGCCAGTCAAGAGAAATTAGACTTGTACAGAAGCTTCATTATCTGGGTCCTTGCTGGTTTTCACACAAGACCTGCCCAGGCAACCCAAACAGCTTCCTTCCCAGAGAGGTGGATAAAAACTTATCCAAGATTCCTCTACAGATGCCTTAGAAAAATGGAAAAAAGTGGCAGAAAAACAGAAGGTTTCAACCCGCCTGCTGGTAACCACTCCCAGAATTTCTCTGTGCCCCAGTAGCCTTCAAAGGCACAGTTTTTAAATGTACAGAGAGAATTTTACCATAGAGCCATCCATAGAAAGGAACTCGGATTTTTGCACCACACAAAACAAAGTGTGATTTAAGCACAGCTACAATTTCAAGGAAAGGAGTTTAAACATTCACTCTTAGCCACCAAATAGGCAGAATGCAAAAATGCAGGGAAAATTAGTCTTATCTGGAGGTGTAACTAGGCTTTTGATCATTGGTATTATTCTATTCTAAGAGCGACACATACCATACTGTGTGACCCTGCTACTGGAGTAGCTGAAAGGACACAGCCCAGCACACCCAGGCAGTAGGATGGGGCCAGGGGAGGGGAGGTGTGGAGAGAAAGCCAAGTTTTTACTTCCTTATGGTTTGGGTTTTTGTTTTTTTTCTTGGGGTCGGGGTTGCAATTAGTATGTCTCGTTATAATTATTTTTCAAAATTAACACACTAATCACTGTCAACATCTGATTTTATTTCAAATTTTAATCCAGAAAGGAAGATTTTTGTTTTGTTGTTACATGTGCCTGGTCTTCTTTTTTGTTGCTGCTGTGATTGCATCTACCTTTATAATTTGGAAAAACCAAAAAGTTGCAATAACCACTGTTAATGCCTTCAGAAACTGGAGCACCCTATACTGTCACACATCATGATGTAAACTTGGCACTGGGACAAGGTTCCAACCTCCCCAGGGTCCCTTTACTCTACACAAAGTCCACTGGCAGGGTCTGCAGGGAAGCTGGAGCAGGACCCCTTTGGGAGAGCCCTCGGCCCCCTGGCAGCTGCGCTTCCTTTCTCCTTTGTGCGCTGTTTTAGGTCCCACAAGCCAGGCTGCGGCATCTTCCTCACGAGGCACACAAACGTTGGCTTCGCTGGACCTGGTGCCAAGCTCCTGAGTCCTGCATGTAGGAACTCATTTCTGTGGGGCTCCCAGCCCAACAACAACATGAGAAAGGCCAAAATGTCACCATGGCAACCCAGGGATCCAGAGGGGAACCCTAGCCAGCAAAAATCAACACCAAATTAGAACCAGAACCTAAAAGAAAGAAAAAATAGTATACTCTAGTTCCACTCTATAATATAAATTAAGTGTC
This sequence comes from Lepilemur ruficaudatus, assembly GCA_963574885.1. Classification (NCBI taxonomy): domain Eukaryota; kingdom Metazoa; phylum Chordata; class Mammalia; order Primates; family Lepilemuridae; genus Lepilemur; species Lepilemur ruficaudatus. The sequence continues at coordinate 13,675 of CAUYRT010031833.1, read as the reverse complement.
GGTCTCCAAACCCTTTTTAATACCTGGCACACCAACTAAAAAATTTTAGAGAAGACTAATATATAATATATATATATATACACACCCACACACACAAGGTATATGTGCATGTGTCTGTGTGTGTATTTTTCCCCTCATCTGAACAAATCTTTAACCTTCAAATCCAATAATTGGAAATGTCTTAAGCCAACACATCCTTTTTTTTTTTTTGTGAGACAGTCTCGCTCTGTTGCCCGGGCTAGAGTGCCATGGCGTCAGCCTAGCTCACAGCAACCTCAAACTCCTGGGCTCAAGCGATCCTTCTGCCTCAGCCTCCCGAGTACCTGGGACTACAGGCATGTGCCACTATGCCCGGCTAATTTTTTCTATTTTTAGTAGAGACAGGGTCTCGCTCTTGCTCAGGCTGGTCCCGAACTCTTGAGCTCAAGTGATCCTTCTACCTCAGCCTCCTAGAGTGCTAGGATTATAGGGATGAGCCATCCTGCCTGGCCTCAACATATCCCTTTCATAAGAAGCTTAGATATGCTCAAAGAAGACTCATAACACTGCCCTACCCTGATTTATCCTATGAGACAATAGTGCATTTTCATTTTGGTGAAAGATGTCCTACTGCTGCATAGGTAGACCTGTTACAGCTACGTCTAATTTCATTTATTTGCCAGTTGGGAAGTTGTTATTCATTATAATCCTGGACTTAGCATAAAGCAGTGGTTCTCAAGGTGAGGTCCCAGACCAGGAGCATCAGCATCACATGGGAACTTGTGAGAACTCCCAATTCTCAGGCCCCACTCCAGACCCCAGTGACTCAGAAGCTTTGTGGATGGAGCCTGGAGCCCAGCGATCTGTCTTTGACCAGCCCTCCAAGTGCTTCCGGTACACACTGAAGTTTGAGATCTACTGGCAAAAATGATTCCTATGAAAACCAGCGTGAAATTATTTCTCTTATTCATGTGTGAGACTCTGAAACGGCATAGTGAATGAAAGCTGCACGCTCTAAAACCGTAGCTGCATAAATTAAGGGATTCCTTTATCCCTCTTTGTGGTCTCCTGTGAACTCTTTCTGTATCGAAAGGATGTTCTTTAATCTTATCAGAGATCGGCTTTTTTTTTTTTTTTGAGACAGAGTTTCACCCTGTTGCCCAGGCTTGAGTGCCGTGGCGTCAGCCTAGCTCACAGCAACCTCAGACTCCTGGGCTCAAGCGATCCTCCTGCCTCAGCCTCCCGAGTAGCTGGGACTACAGGCATGCACCACCATGCCCAGCTAATTTTTTCTATTTTTAGCTGTTTGGCTAATTTCTTTCTATTTATAGTAGAAATGGGATCTCACTCTTGCTCAGGCTGGTCTCAAACTCCTGAGCTCAAGCAATCCTCCCACCTCTGCCTCCCAGAGTGCTAGGATTATAGGCGTGAGCCATGGCGCTGGCCAGAGATTGGCTTTTTAAACAACCAATTTACCCTACTCAAAAGCACCAATTTAGACCTTGATTTTGTTTTGTTTCAAAGAAACAGTTTTTCATTCATGTACACAATGTGTTTTAAAAATTCTATAATTTGTATGGATTTGGGGGAAAGAAGAGGAGATAAGGAAGTTTATCTTATTAGCTCAAACATGACTTTTTTTTTTCCTTTTTTTCTCCACCCCCCCAAACATGACTTTTTAAAATAGAATTGGATAGATTCCTCCTATGCCTCCCTCCCCATTCCCCCCCTTGCCCTCCCCCATCCAAAAGATTACATTATAAATCCAATTTCAAACTTTACTGTGGAAAACACTAAGGTTCCAAAAGAGATGACTACCAGAAACCCAGCCTCATCTCATCCAAAACAGCAAGTCACCTGTTTCTTCTTCCGGACTCCCCCGCCCCCAGCTCAACTATGGGTTTCTGTCAAGAGATAGGAAACCTGCCCTCTTGCAACTTCTAGTCTAGGAGGGGAAGTACTCATTCATTCATTCATGCAACAGGCTTTTGGATGCCTGCTATGGTGGGTGCTGGGCATTCAGAACATTAACAGAACTGACAAAATCCCCAAACTCACGACGCTTGTGTGGGCCTGGCGGAGGTAAACATTAAGAAAATTGGTACAATGGAGGAAGGAAGGGAGGGAGGCGGAGGGAAGAAATGCTGACAGGACCAAGGCTGTGGCCGAGGCCAAGGTGCCGCGTGGCTGTGCAAGCCCGTCGGGGCCTGGAAAGGGGCTGACCTAGCCTAGGGGTCCGGGCAGGCCGGGCTGAAGAGCAGACTTTGGAACTGAGGCGGACAGAAGGAGACCCTAGGATAAAGCCAAGGGGCAGGGGAGGGTGCAGCAGGTCCTGGGTGTTGGGACCCAGGTCACAGGGAGCTTATCTCCTGAGAAGAGCACCATGGTCCACAGGAAATGGGAGTCGAGATGTGCTCATTCTCTCAACACACTTTGTTCCCATTAGCTACAGAGTATTTGGCCCAGAGGAGAAAGCTGAGAGAAGAAAATCCTGCTCCAGTATTTGATAATCTCACCAGGTGGTGGATATGCTCATTCACTCAGCTGCCAGTCTGCCAGTGTGTCACGGGTGCGTCACGGGTGCCAGGGGACAGTGGCAAAGGAGAGGTCAAGTCCCTGCCCTCGAGAAGCACAGGGTGTGCGGAGACCACCAATAAACACCCAGGATGGATGACAATGAGGTCAGAGAGTGCCGAGGAGAAGGGCCGAGAGGCTGGGAAACGACAGGGGAGGGGGTGTGGCAAAGCAGCAGGCAGTAAGGAGGTGGTCTTTAGTGGAGACTTGCATGATGAGGTTGTTCAAAGTACAAGCACAAATGGAAATAAAATAGAAGAGTCCCCAATTTACCCACCCTCCCACTGACACAGACACTATTAAAACACAGAAGTACAAGGTGTCCCAAAAGTTGCCATACATAGGGAAAATGAGAAATTGTAGCTAATGTACCTTTACTTACAAAATACTCATTACACGGTTTTACAGGATTTTTCCTTTGTATGGAGACTTTTGGGACATCCTGTGTAATTCTCCACTTTTTCTATTCATAGTCTGTATTATTTATCATATAGACGATATAATAAATGTTACCTCAAACCTATAACATTAAACATAATGATATTTTAATAACAGTGGAGTCATCATGTACTTTACCTTCTGCAATTTGCTTTTTTGCACTTAGCTATAGAGTGGAAAAATCTTTGCCTGCTAATGCATATAGATTCATTTCTTTCCTTTCCTTCTTGGTTTCCTTCTTCCTTTTTTTTTTTTCCTTTTTGTTGGTTTTAAGTTTACGAATGTTGATGACAGCCAACACATTAGGAATTTTTTTGCACTGATTTGGCTTTCCATATGCAGCATGGCCAGCGTGTGCTGCTGCTCACGGTATGTCGCTTACTATTCTCAGCCCCTTGCATGTATTATTTTATTCAATCCTCATGAACCCACTGAGGCAGGAACTATTACTTCCATGTTGCATTTGAGGGAACCTGGGAACAGGCCAGGCAGGTGGCAGAAATGGATGAACGCTGCTAGTCATACACCCTAACAAGCTGAGTCAAGTTCTCTTTTAAAATAACCCGTGGCGCAAACATACACATCCACAGGCTGTCTGGGGCCTGGGTTGGCCAGGGTAAGGCTCTGGAGACTGTCTGGGGCCTGCAGAAATGTGGATGCGCATTTTCCAGGGGAGATGCCGGCAGCAGGTCAGAGCCTAGGGTAGCACAGTGTACAGTCTCTACAAAGGCCCCACAGCAGCAGTGGAGAACAAGCGCAGAACCACAGCGTGGGCCAGAGACTGGCTTTACCAGTCCTTCGTTTTTGCCAACAAGAGAGCTCTCCCCAAAAGGAAATGGCACATTTGATTTTCATCTTCTCACAGACTTGTTGGTCATTTGTATTATTTCTTCTATTTATGCTGCTTGCTCATTTTTCTGCTGAGTTAGCTTTTCTTCAATTTTTTTCCAACTACTTTAATAAATTTTTGTTGATCATTAATGCATCTAGTATGGGTGGGGGAGATGCATGGGGAGAATGTATTCACGGTCTAAGGTAGACAGACCTGATTTTCATTTTTCCCAAGTGGAAATGGAATAGCCAATCGCCTTCGCAGCACAGACAGGGCAGACGGAAATGTCATCGTTAATCATACGAGGAGACCTCTGTACATTTGTCTTTTTCAGGACCGTCTTACCTGTTTCTGTGATTCTGTCCCTCTAATTCCATTCCATTGACTCTGTTCCTATGCTGATGCCAAACTGTTCCGACTACTGTAGCTCTCAGCCTTGTTCCCTGTCTGCCTCAGCTCCCTGACTCCGGAAAAGTTTTAGAATCAATGTGTCATGTCCTCCCCCACTCCCCAATATACACATAAATCTTGTTTTAGTTCTGTGGGGAATTGTTCAGAATGTATAAATATAAAGACTGGATATCTTTCTGCTAATGAGGCTGCGATGAGGTCACTTTTTGGTCTAGAAAGGGCAATAGGTCTAGAGAGGCCAAGCTCTGACAGCTCTTGGGTTAAAGCAGTAGCTCAGCCAGGGTGATTCCTCCTCCTGCCCCCTGAACAGGTTTGGAGATATTTTTGATAGTCTGTTGTGAAGACTAGGGAGGGTGCTACCGGCATCCAGTGGGTAGGAGCCTGGGATGCTGCTCAACATTCCACAGTGCACAGGACAGCTCCACAGTAAAGAATTATCTGGTCCAAAATGTGAACAGTACTGAGGTTGACAAATCAAAATCCAGACAGGTGTCCCAGAGGATGGCCAGAAGGGCACAGAGTTCTCAAATTACTCACCTGTATCTCTGGCCTAGGGCTTCTTCTGACTTCTCCTGAGGAAGGCAGCTCAGACAGGGGTGTGGCGGTGCCCAGCCTCCCAGCCCTGAGTGAGGTTGAAGCGGTACCCCGGGTCAGGTCCAAGTTCTGGAATCAGTCCCCTTTCCTCTTAGGTACCCTTCATAAGGATGGGAATCACAATGGCTTCCACAAAACTAGCTCTTGCGGCCGGGCAAGGTGGTTCACGCCTGTAATCCTAGCACTCTGGGAGGCTGAGGCGGGTGGATTGACCAAGGTCAGGAGTTCAAAACCAGCCTGAGCAAGAGCGAGACCCCGTCTCTACTGAAAATAGAAAGAAATTAATTGGCCAACTAAAAATACATAGAAAAAATTAGCTGGGCATGGTGGCGCATGCCTGTAGTCCCAGCTACTCGGGAGGCTGAGGCAGGAGGATCCCTTGAGCCCAGGAGTCTGAGGTTGCTGTGGGCTAGACCTGACGTCACAGCACTCTAGCCTGGGGAACAGAGCAAGACTTTCTCTCAAAAAAAGGAAAAAAAAAAGATCCAAGAAGAGCTGATGTTTCAGTCCAAGTCTAAAGACCCGAAAAGACCAACGTCTCAGTTCAGGCTGAAGGAGTTCTCTCTTATTCAGCAAAAAAAAAAAAAAAAAAAAAAAAAAATTCTATTCAGGTCTTCACCTGATTGACTGAGGCCATCCACAGGAGGGAAGGAATCTGTTTTATTCAGTCTATAGATTCGAATGTTAATCTCATCCGGAAAGAACTGCAGACATGCTTGGAATAATACCAAATGTCTGGGCGTCCCACGTACCCATCAAGTTAACACAGAAAATGAACCATCACCAATGTTCAAGCAAGGACTCAGGGAGATCCCTCTGAAGCCCCTTTATCTGGTCACCCTGTCCTCCCACCCTGCCAGCTGTCCTGGGATCCAGGACCATCAGACAGGCAGCTCCATGGGAGCTGTGGCCTTGGCTTGTCCCTTTAGCAGCAGGGTCCATGCATGAGACTCTTTAGAGGGTCGTGAGGTCACAACTATTTGCTAACAACCTAAGATGTCATTCGCCTCTTTCACTCTGTACAGTGGAATTTTCCAGCAACTACACGATGTGCGATATTGCAACAGATTGAAGTGAGATGAAGATCTGAGAGTCCAGTTGCCTTCTATTAAGCCAGGCGTGAAAGGGATTTGCAAAACTTATTCTCATTAAATTTTTGTAAGTTTTGGAGAACATGGTTACATTTTATAAAATAAGTTTTTAGGTTAATATGCAATGAAATTATTATTCCTTTCAAATAAATATTTGTAAGTGTCTCAGCAATTTATAATACAGTAAATATTGGTAACCCACATAATCAAACATTTTTGAGAGTTTCAATAATTTTTTTAAAATGTAAAGAGGTCCTTCGATCAGAATGTTGAGACTGTCTGCCCCTTGGTGCCCTTGGTATATCTATTCAGCAAACAGGTGCTCATTTACTGCATGTGTAAATGGATACATGAAGGAATAAGTAAACAAACCCAGAATGATATTTTTTGGAAACATTTTAGGATATAAGAGCCATTGCTCTAAGTATCACAGGAGGAAGATGAGGAAAGGGGGAGGGAGCGCAGGCTTGAGCACCTGCCACCAGGTCATTTCCCCTCTTGAAAGCTACAGTTTCCTCCTTTATCAAAGGGGATAATAACAGGTCTCCCATAAGAATGTTCCATTTAAATTCCCTCAATCGCCCCAAAGTGCAGGGCGCTGAGGAAGGAAGCTCTGGGCTGTGAATACAATAGAAACCCTACGGACCATTTGCCGCTTTGCATCTACCCTGGGAAGACCTCAGGCAGAGGTTTGTAGACCAGCCTCTCCTGTCTCCTCCCACCTTCCCAGCACTTTACTTCTAGATTTCAGTACCACAGTCCCCCTCATCTGCAGTGCAACTCTCCACGCTTTCGGTTACCCACAGTCAACTGCAGGTCAAAAAATATTAAATGGAATATTCCAGAAATAACTCATAGGTTTTAAATCGCACACTTTTCTGAGAAACGTCATGAAAGCTCACCCCGTCCCTCTCTGGCCATGGCAGCTGGGACATGATTCATCTCTTTGCCCAGCGGATCCACACCGTAGACGCTCCCTGCCCACGGTCACTTAGTGGCCCTCTCGGTGGTCAGATGGACTGTCGTGGTATCGCAGTGCTCGTGTTCAGTTACTCTTATTTTACTTAAGCATGGCCCCAAGAACAGGAATAGAGATGCTGTATATTGTTATAATTGTTCTATTTTATTATTAGTTATTGTTGTTAATCTCTTCCTGTGCCTAATTTATAAATTAAACTTTATTAAAAGTATGTATGAGCTGGGCGTGGTGGCTCACGCCTGTCATCCTAGCACTCTGGGAGGCCAAGGCGGGTGAATCATTTGAGCTAAGGAGTTCAAGACCAGTGTGAGCAAGAGCGAGATCCCATCTCTACTAAAAAAATAGAAATTAGCTGGACAACTAAAAAAAAATATATATATATATATATAAATTAGCCGGGCATGGTGGCACACGCCTGTAGTCCCAGCTACTTGGGAGGCTGAGGCAAAAGGATTGCTTGAGCCCAGGAGTTTGAGGTTGCTGTGAGCTAGGCTGACACCACAGCACTCTAGCCCCAGTAACAGAGTGAGACTCTGTCTCAAAAAAAACAAAAAAAGAAGAAAGCATGTATGTTTAGGAAAAAACACAGTATATATGCGGTTTGGTACTATCCACGGTTGCGGGCATCTACTGAGTGTCTTGGAACACATCCCCCCAAAATAAAAGAGAACTAGTTTATCCCTTTTTATATGACTAAGGGGAATGAATTTCACGAACAATTCAAAGGAACCCCAGCAAGTTCCGGGGAGACAAAGGCATCAGCCTCTGCACCTCTGAGGAGGCCGTAGTGGCAGGACAGGTGAGGTGGGGTCTGGCTTCTAGTGGTGACCAGTGTCCCCGTGAGAACACCCGGCACTTCACAGCACAGACCAGGCTTCTGGGGCCCTGCAGCGTGTCCCGCACCTTTCAACAAACCTTCGCAATCTCTACACACCCCGCGGCCCACAACTATTCCCTGATGATGGGACTGAGGGCAGGGAGGGTACTCTTGCCCCCTTCTCAAGCACTGGAGTTGATGGAGCAGGTGACACCTGGGAGCTTGGGTGCCAAGTTCCACCAGGAAGGTTTAAAGGCAGACCACAGAGGAGGGCAGGAAGGCAGAGGCCTTCCCTGGGCACTGACTATGGGCCGGGCACAGTGTGTCATGCTTTCTGTGCACTGATCTGAATGGGAGTCTCCTCACTCCCCTGTGAGACCAGAACACAGACCTCACCTATTTCACACCCAAAGCCCCAGAGCTGAACCTCACATCTTGGATCCAGAGCTTGGCACTAAACAGCACACTCTGTGGCCTCTTGGATGTGGAAGGTGGGGTTCATCTTAACGCATGATAAGCATTAGTGAAGGCTCGTTCCCCTGACACCCACTTGTAAGGGGACGGGCCTTGCAGAGAGGGGAGTGATTCGAATGCCCAGCCCCGCACGGCAGAGACCATGCCTGACCTGGATGCTGCACGATCTCATGTGAACTTCACGATGCCCCGTGAGATGGGTCCTATAAACATTCCCTTTTGCAGATGAGGAAACTGAGGCTCAGGGAGATTAGGAGGGAAGATGGGAGCTTGGTCAATGTCAGAGCCAGCAAGACACCAAATGCAACCAGGACCGAGGCAATGGGCTCCACACACGGCTGTTCAAGGGCGCTGCCGCAGGGTTCAGCCCACCTCCATCCCTCACTAGAAGTGCCTAACCTTTCTGTGCCTCAGTTTCTACAAACCTAAAATGGAAATGACATTCTCAGCTTCTTGGGACTTGGCGGGGGTGGGGGGTGGAGTGAAAAGCAATGTCTGCAAAGCCCTCGGAGACCTTGGAAAGTGGGGGGCCTTGACCGAACAAGGGCCCAATCTGCGGTGTGTCCAGGGTCTGCACGTGCCAGTGGCATGGGCACCTGGGAGGGCCTCGCTAGCTGGTCCCCTCTCGGATGAGGCATTGGGTCATGTGTGTCACCTTCTCAGATCTGCCTTCCCGGCCACCCAGGCCCCTCAAGATCCCTCTGCCCTGTGATTCCCTGTCTCTGCCAGTTGTCTGTCTTATACTCATTCACTCGTTCTACAGACGCTAGGCCCCGTGCTGGGGAGCTGAGCGTCAACAAAAAAGGCCAAAATCCCGGTCTCCAGGGGCTTGCCGTGGGCAGCGGGAGACCGATCTGGGCACTTGGCAGACGATTACATAAGTAACACAACCTTTGCAGAGGAGACGAGGGCCACAGAGAGACAGACTGGGATGCTACAGGAGGGGAAGAGGGGGCCTGGCCCAGCGGGACAGCTCCACAGCCATCTCCAGGGGCCACAAGGACACAGCGTAGACCCTTGGAGGAAGGGGTGGGGGAGGGAATGCAAGGCCCCGGGGCACCATGAGCCGCTCCAGAACTGGAACTCTAGGGTGGGGGCAGGAGCTCATTCATTCAGTCCACAAACATCCATCCCCTTATCTCCCTTGCTCAACAAAGCATGTGGACCATAGCGAGTGTTTAGTAAATAAGATGCTTTTCTTAAACTGCCTGGGTGTTGGTGAGATTCCTTGCTCAGGCCACAGGTACACGCTGAGCGCCTACTTGCTGCCAGGTCTGGCTGGGGAAAAACAGGGAATAAAAGCAGCCAGAGGCCCCATCCCACATAGCTCACTGTGGGTGGGGATGAGGGGAGGAGGGTCAGCAACCAGAAACACATACCTACAATACTGTCAGGTAACACCGAGAAGAAAAGAGAAGAGCCACAGGGCCTCAGCCGTGTGGCATGGCCTCTCTGAGGGCGACTGCCCCACTGCACACTTGAGGGACCCCAGGCACACGGGGATTTAGCGTCTTGCCCTTCAGGGTGGGCAGGTAGCTCATGTGTGAGAATCTTACACCAGGTGCTAAAGCACTGCTTGCTTTAAACTATTACCCTGCTTGACTGAGACACATTTTAATATAGCCTGTGGCCCAAGCAAAAGCCACCCACAGGCTGTTTAGGACCTAGGGACTGGGAGCATTTGGGAAATTCTCCGCCATAAAATGTCACAGATCAACCCCTCACCGGACTTCCAGAACCATGCAGGCACACTCTGCCGAGGTAGATGCAAGAGGTGAACGTGTTATGTCAAAGAGTTTGTAGCTAATGCAGCAGCTTAAGGTAGATACACCGAGCTTCTTAAATGTTCCAACCAATTTAATCAGACACCTGCCGACAGTGAAGAAGAAAGCCCGAGTCCTGGCACGTTCACCTGCAATGGATGTTCCAATTACTACGTTATAATGAGTAGGAACGCGCTAGCTTCTCCCCAGAAGTATTTAATGACCGTGATTGAGAAGTTTGTATCCTTTGAGTCCTTTTTGTATATACTGTGTTTTAATACATGTTCTGCACACAACTTTTATAAAGAAGACCTTATTGCTATTTTGCATGAATTTACCACGGAGCAATATTCTTGGCCACTCTTCTACACCATCTACAGCTATTTCAGCTATTTCTCTCTCTCCCCCTCCCTGTCTCGGCACCTGCACAGTGTGATGGTGGAAACGGTGTGTGATGGCAACTTCTCTGGTATTTACTGACCACCTGTATTTCTTCTTCGGTGAACTGACTGCTTGTTCATGCTCTTTGCTCGTGTTACCACCGCATTGCTTTTTTTACCTGTCTTGTTTCAAGCATTCTCGTAGAATCCACCTTTTAGGTTTGGGTCTCAAACCCGTAAGAAACTGGAACCTGCGTGTATGTGTGTTTGGGGTTTGAGGAAGACATCTCATCTTGCTGTTTCCAAACAGACAGACGTCCAGCCAATTGCCCCAATGGCATTTATTTTAAAATCCCTCCCATTTGAAGTGCCATTTTTATGATTTCCTAACTTCCCTCACACTGCTGGGCCGGTGCGGGACTCTGTTCTGCTGTGGTGGTTGAACAGTCTGCTCCTAACCCGGTACCAGGCGGAGAACGTCACTTGGTTGCTCTATGGGCCCCATCTCACTGACTTCATTGTACACCAGAGCTTTAGAATCTATTGGATCTTCCCATTCCTCAATCCTACATCACTCCCCACAAAAATTGAAAAATTAAAAAATAAATCCTGCTTTAATTTTGAGTAGAATTATCCTGAATGTGTAGATACGTTTTGAGAGATCTGAGATCTTTGTACTAATGAGGCTGAGGTCACTCGTAGGTATACACTGAACAGAAGAAAGCCAGTTCCTTGCCTCAGAGCCCTCAGGTTAAAAATAATAAAATTCCAGACATGACAGAAGGATGGCCACAAGGGCATAGAGTCCTCAAATGACTCACCTGAAGCTCTGGCCAAGGGCTTTTTCCGGCTGCTTCTGCTCGGGGCGAGGGTGTGGCAACACCAGGCTCCCAGCCCTGCGGTGAGGTTGGAGCAGCACCCAGAGTAGGGTGCGATTCATTTTCAGTTAAGGAGTTGTTTGTTATCAGCCTCTTTCCTCATAGGTACTCTTCGTATGGCTGGGAGTTAAATGGATTAAAAAATAATCGAAGATTCATGTATCGATCACTATTAGGTACTTTCACTATTTGAAAAATTATAGTAGCTTTCATTCAACAAATATTTATCACACGCCTATTATGTCCTAAGGGTTGGCATACGGTAGTGCATTCCTGGAGCTCACATCCTGGCCTGGGAGAAAAGCAATGAACAAATAAAAAGTGAGATGCGTGGTCCAACATCTGGAGGTGACAGCCACAGGGCACAGTTAAGTAGGGGGCTGGGGGTGGAGGACTTAGGAGCTGGTGCAATTTAAATTTTTTTTTTTTTTTTTTTTAGACAGAGTCTCACTCTGTTGCCCGGGCTAGAGTGCCATGCCATCAGCCTAGCTAACAGCAACCTCAAACTCCTGGGCTGAAGGGATCCTTCTGCCTCAGCCTCCTGAGTAGTTGGGACCACAGGCATGTGCCACCATGCCCGGCTAATTTTTTCTTTATATATTTAGTTGGCCAATTAATTTCTTTCTATTATTAGAGAGATGGGGTCTCGCTCTTGCTCAGGCTGGTTTCGAACTCCTGACCTTGAGCGATCCGCCCGCCTTGGCCTCCCAGAGTGCTAGGATTACAGGCGTGAGCCACCTCGTCGGCCTGCAATTTAAATATTCTTGTTGGAGAAGGCCCTGCTTAGCTCCTATGTGAAAAATCACAACGTGCAATTATTTTAATTTATAAATTTGCCTGTTGACAGACTGTCTCTTCCACTGGAATGGCAGCCAGGGACCGGCATGGACCCCCTCAGGGGCCTGGCCGATGCCCACTGCATGGTGGGCTCTGCCTGTTGGTGGAGGGACTGGAAGGAGAAGCTGCTACCAGCCAGCAAGATCCAGATCTCAGGAAAAAAGTGGGTTAATCCAGAGTGGACCAGCCTCTACCTTCTATGCAGGATAGATAGCCAGCCCCAAACTTTAATGGTCCACTGTTTCGTGTAAACTGGGGGTTCAGTTTCAGCGGGTCAGGGGCTAGCCTGGGATTTTTAATTTCAGGCGGTCTGCTGGCCCAGAATGGCTTGCTCTGAACACAGACCTTAAAGATACTCATTTAAATGCCTTACAGTGCCAATTTTTCAAAGCTTTTTAGGTCTTCCTATGGTGTGGTTTAAAAATGTGAAATTGAAAAGAGATCAGTTGTTGGTAAGAAATTATTATTAACTTCTATTGAGAGTAATGATCATGTCTGGGCTAAATGGTTAGAACAACAAAAAGCAAATGTCTTTATCTATAGAGATTCACACTGATGCGTTTCTGGGTGAAGTGACGCGGAGTCTGGGGTGTGTTTTAAAACCCTGGGCGGGGGAGAAGTGCAGGAGAGAGAGGTCCCACGCCGTAGACAAAGGTGGCGGCTGAGACACTGATGGTTCCAGGGTGAGGGATGGGTCATGGTACAATTCTCTCTACTTTGGGACGTATTTAACATTTCTATAATAATACTAAAAGATAAAATGGAAATAAGTTGTGAGCCTGACTTTGAAGACAGAGGTGGCTATTTAGCTAGAGCTGAAACGGAGTCAAGCACACAATAGCTACTAGTATTATTCTAACGACATCATTGTTACTGAAAAGGATGGTGGTCAACTGTCATGTCTGTGCAACGTGCACAGAGGGTCTCACCTTATGTCTGATTCAGAAAGAGGAATTCATTTTGTGGGTTGTCTTCTTCCTTTGTTTCATTCTTTCCTTTGGTTTTTGCTTTGTTTGTGTTTGGTTGGCGGGATGGTTTAATTCCTTTCTCCTCCTGTGGCCACACCCAATGCAGAGTCATCCAACTTCACTGCAGAAAACCCTAGCTATTAACATTTTCTCCTAACAACAATATTGACTACAAAGGAACGATTACAGATCTAAGGAAACCCTGAATAAGGTGCAACCTGGAATGCCGTGCGGGTGGGGAGTGGGGGCGGGGAGTACAGGGACTTGCATTTTTCCCAGTTTGGTTTTAATGTATTTTTAAAATTTTGGTTATAAAATACTCTTAAATGTACAGCTATGGGACACATAAATGTCCATCTTCCTAGCTTCTCCCTAACCACAATTAAGAAGATTAGTAAATATCCTTGGATTCATTTTTCCTTTTTTTAAAATATACTTTTATTATAATTGTTTTTGTTTTGTTTTGTTTTGTTTTGACACAGAGTCTCACTCTGTTGCCCGGGCTAGAGTGCCATGCCATCAGCCTAGCTCACAGCAACCTCAAACTCCTGGGCTCAAGTGATCCTTCTGCCTCAGCCTCCCGAGTGGCTGGGACTACAGGCATGCACCACCATGCCCGGCTAATTTTTTCTATATATTTTTAGTTGGCCAATTAATTTC
>CAUYRT010031832.1:0-50406 GCA_963574885.1 Lepilemur ruficaudatus | reverse complement strand
TTAGGGCTGTCTGGGGGGGTGGGTGGGTGGGCGAGAGAGAGAGAGAGAGAGAGAGAGAGAGAGAGAGAGAGAGAGAGAGAGAGAGAGAGAGAGAGAGAGAAAGAGAAAGGATGAGGTAAATGTGTCAAATATTCCAGAAACAGATATGCACTCCACCAAAGGGAGCCAGGCTGCAGCTGTCTCATTGGGGACTCACACTACAAAGGGGTGGAGGAGTGAACTGCTGAGAGCCCATAGACTCCCGTGACAACAGTAAGCCAGGGGCCATGCTGCCTGCCTCACAGGAGCCATGGTTGGGTCTGCATTAGGAGGATCTCAGAGGCATCTGTCAAAAGCCTAGAGAGGAAAAAAAATAGCTGTTCATCTGCCAGGACCCTGGAGCCATGTGTCAGCTACACTGGTTAGGTGGTATTTGGGATTTTCTTTCCCCAATATCTCTCCTCTCTTAACCAGATGCTTTTGAAGGGACAACAGTAGTAGGGAGGAGGGAGCTGAAGAGAAAGAAGATGCTGACCACACTCTCTTCACGCTGCAGGATGAACAGCTGTGGCAAGCCCCAGCTGGGGAAAGAGCATTTAAATTGTATAATAGATTAAACTGTAATGTTAGATTTGATGAGACTTTTAAATTTTTGCAATGAGATTGTCCTTTCTGAAAGGGACCAAAAAAGCTTCGAGTATTACTTGAAATTTTATCCATGGGTGAGAAAGGTCAACTTCAAAATCCATGATCAGAAGAACGTGGGGGCGGGAGAATGGTTACTCTCCACTAACACACAGCTGCCTCCAATAAGTTCAATAAACTAATTAAGTAGCTTTTGTTCTTAATTAGAGGAAAAAATAATTTTGAATCACCCCTTCCTGTCTCTACCTCTGGCCCTAAGGGCGTGACATCACATCTTACTGGGATAGATTACCTTTTGTTTAGCAAAATTTCTTGCTTATGATACAAAGGCAAGGCTCCTACACTTTGATCGAGATCTGTGCTGTCTTACAGAATTGTAAGGCAAGCCACAAATGTGAGCTGCATGTGCCATTTAAAATTTTTAGCATCCACATTTGTTAGGTAAAACTATCTTAATACATTTTATTTGACATAGAATACATAAAATATTATCATGTCAACATGTCATCAACAAAGGACATTTTTAATGAGTTTTTTTTACAGTTTTATACTGTCTTCAAAATCCAGTATGTCTTTTGCCTTTACAGCAATCTCAGTTTGAAGCAGCCACGTGCTAAGTGCTCCGTAGCCACATGTGGCTAATGACTGTGGTGTTGCACAGCACAGACCTGGAGTCAACATGCCTAAGACATGAGCCGAAACACTGGGCTTCAGAGGAAGTGGAAAGGAGAGGAAGAGAAGGAGAAAGAACGGGAAATACAGGGAAATGTTGGCCAGGGAGAAATTCTGAGGAGACGGGAGTAACAAATGGTATCTAAAAATAGGGGAATTTAGAATAATGCCTGGCCTATCAAAAATACCCCACAAATGCCTGCTCGTTGTACCTGAAACTTCCTGTTTCCTTCTCATTGATCCACATCTCAGTACCCTTTAGACATGGTCTGTTAACTAATTATGGAGCCACTTCTACTTTACATGTATTTACCATGTTACCATCTTACATCCTGTCTGTCTTTCCCTACCTTTGTTCAAAGGCCCTAATCCAGTCAAAGCAGGACCACATATTTCTGAGAACTTATCATCTACTTACTCTGGTAAAGAGTAAAACAAATACATTTGGTCTGATGTGGTTTTTGATTAACAAACCCATGCTGTTTCCCAATGATCATTACTAATTTTTTGTGTAAATGTGTATGTACATCTTTGTGTAACCAAATTTGTTCAGGTCATTTAAAATATTTTATATTAGTATTATAGGATAAATTGTCCTTAAAATCTTTAAACTCATAGCTGCTGTAATTTGATTCCTATATGTGATCATGTCTTAAGCATGTAAGTATATATCTGGCAGTGTAGATAGAACATTTACCAACTGCTGATACAGTGCTCTGTTATGCCCTTTGCCACAGCTGTATTCAGAGGTTCTATTCCAGGAAACGTAATAAAGACTCACGGGTCTTATGTTAAGTGAATGTGTAATGTATTCATTTCCTGTGACTGCTATAACAAATTACCACAAACTTGGTAGCTTAAAACAAAAAAAAATTATTTTCCCATAGCCCTGGAGGCCAGAAGTCTAAAATTAGTATTGCTGAGTTGAAGTCAAGTCGGTGACAGGGCTGTGCTCCCTGCAGAGGCTCCAGGAGAGAATCCATCCATTGCCTCTTCCAGCATTGGGTGGCTGCCAGCATTCCCTGACTTGTGGCCACATTACCCCAGTCTGCCTCTGTGGTCACATTGCCTCCTCTTCTGGCTGTGTTTTCTCTTCCTCCGTCTATTTGAAATCTCCCTCTGGCTCTCTCTGGGCCCACCAAGATAATCCAAGAAAATCTCCCTGTATTAGTTTCCTAGGGCTGCCGTAACAAAATACCACAATCTGGGTGGCTTAAACAACAACTCACAGTTCTGGAGCTGGAGGTCAAGATCCAGGTGTCAGCAGGGTTGGATTCTTCTGAAGGCTGTGAGGGAGAACCTGTTCCATGCCTCTCTGCTGCTGGGGGTGACTGGCAATCTCTGGAGTTCCTTGCCTTGTGGATGCATCACCCCAATTTCTGCCTTCGTGTTCACATGATAGTCTCCTTGTGTGCATGCCTTTCTCCAAATTTCTTTCTTTTATGAAGACTTTTTTTATAAAGTCATGTGGCATTAGGTGGCGACACTACTCCAGAATAACCTCACCTTAACTAATTACATCTTCGAGGACCCTATTTCCAAATAAGTTCATATTCTGAGATACTGGGACTTCAACATATGAATTTTGATGGGACACGATTCCACTGATAAGACCCTCCATCTCAAGAATCTTAATCACATCTGCAAAGGCTCTAGACTCCAGAGTTAAGACTTGATACGTCTAGGTGTTCGTTATTCATCCTACTACAAATAACATGGCAATTTCTCAAACAAAGTTATAAAAAGATGACGGAGAAGAGGTGAAGGTACAAAGTTTGAGTTTTAACAAATTCTTTCTCAGTCACTAACCATCTCCTAGGCATCGAATTCACCAAACTCTAAAACTGCTCCCCCTTACTCCCTGCTTTCATGAAGCACACTATTCAAGACCCACACTATGCATGGAGTCAGAACCACTGCAATGGGGTCATTTCTGGAGCAAGGGAACCTCAGTAAAACCTGATGTTGGTCTTGCACTCTACTCAACGAATAATTCTGTGAGATCAGCTATGGACTGTGTTCTAGAAAATTTAAGAAGGGCTTATTTCATCACATGTACCACTTTTTCATCAGAGGGAGTTGAAGGAGGAGGAGGAAAAGGCTCCCTTATGTCTTCTTTTCTGATTTCAGGTGCCCTAGGAACAGTCCCTTCCTTGTGGCTGGCAACCCCATCTCACAGACCACAGATGTGCAAAAAAGATATGCTTCATTTATCTCTCATTCTAGATTCATCATTGTCATCAGGATGAGGCCTTTGTTTACTCTCTTGTGGATTGTGAACTGTCACCACTCTGCAGGCATGTGCCCTCTGCAACTAAGGTGTAATACACCTCCTGGGTTAGGGCATTTTCCTGTAGCTCTGTGTCCAGTAGTGTTGCAAAGCATGGTAATAACATTCAAGACTAGAAAGACTATAGTCAAAGATGAGAGCAAATTTGCAGGGGATAAAAAGGAAAAAAAATTTTTTTTAAATGGGCTCAGTTTGACGTGAGGAATTTGGATTAGATGACTTCAATTATGCCAATTTCAAAATTCTGTAATTATATAAAAGTTTTTATAGATACACATCTATATATTAATAGATGTGGGTGTGTATGCTCATATGTGGAGCAGGGGAAGAGAGGGAGAGGGAGAGAGCGCAAGCATATGGGTATCAGCATGGCATGTCAAGCTGGCTTATTAGTTGTGCAATAAAGGGTTAATTTAGCAGGCTTAGGGTGCTCAAACCCTGTACATTGCTAAAGAAATGACTGGTCCTAGACTGGCTTCTGGGAGATAAACTCTAAGCCTTCAGAATATTCTGCCTGTTAAGAGTCTTTATATACCCCGGATCTTGGGCTATGCCAGATAGTTTATAATAACAATGTGATTTTTGATAAGGACATGTTTTTGGTCACTGGGCCCTGGACACACCATATCAGTTTAACCCCTGGAGAAACTGGAGACTGAGCAGCCAATGCCAGTCATTTAGATGTTCCATGCCTATATAACGCACTCCAGTAAACACCTCTTGACCCCAAAGCTCAGGTGAGCTTCCCTGGTTGGTAATAATTTGCACACATTGTCACACACCATTTCTGGGAATGCTGTTCCTGTAACTCCACTGAGAGAGGACAACTGGAATCTCACAGCTGATTTCTCCTGAACTCTTGCCTATGATCCTTCTTCCTTTACTGTTTATAATCTGTATCCTTTCTCTGTAATAAACCGTCACCATGAGTATAATAGCTTTTCTAAGTTCTCTGAGTCTTTCTGGTGAATTGCTGAACCTGTGGTAGTTTTGAGAATCCCCAACAGAGTACAAACTATTTGTAGTGGTTTGCTATATAAATGCAAGTCAAATTAAATAATTGTCATAATAACAAATATTTATTGTGTGCATTTTAAGTAAGACCCTCTGCCAAATACTTTATAGGTAACACTTTATTTGTTGTTCACACCAGCCCCCTAGGAAAGGAAGAAACTCAGAGAAGTTAATTAACTTGTATAGACTCACACAGCAAATGGTGCAGCTGGGAGGCAAACTCAGGCTGACTCCAACGCCTACGCTCTCAATCGCTGTGCTTCACACTCACGTGGGCCAAATGACATACTAACCCAACTTTAATAAAACACACATTCACCCAGATGTTTTAAGAATGCTTTCCATTGTAAAATAACAACTTCAGTGTAAGCTCAGGGGTTTAGAAAGTGGTTGTCAGCCTTTCAGGTTTATATAATAGGAGATGAATGAAGGTGCCCTTTCAATAAGTTCCAAATGAGAACTGCGTATTTCCTTGTCTTTTCCCTCTGCCCACAACACTCTCCAAGATCCTCAAGGAGGGCCCTGTGAGTGTTTTGCTGTCCTGTTTCTATAGTCATAGTCATAGCTGGCTTTGCTTTTCTGGTATGTATCTTTCTGCATTATGTTATCACTTGTTTTCATAGGCCTGCATGTATTTACTGGAAACTAATTTGGATGAATATATATAGCTTACAGAAAGCTGAAGCTACTCATGGATTTCACATTGGTATAAGAAATCATAAAGCTTGGCATCTAATTTCTTGTAACCATTTCATTGTCTCAGTTTTGTAGCAGATTCCATGGGTAGAGTTTAAGTAACTCCATTTCTTCCACTACATAATTCAGTAACTTTAATAAACTCGTCTAACTGGCTGAGCACCATATTAGAAATCCCATGCACAATTTCTTCAGAGAAGCACTTTATTACCAGTTTTACTGTAATGCAATATTAATATAAAATGATGACACTTGGACTGTAGAGGCACTATTATGCATTTACAATAATATTTATACAAATAATTAAACTTTCATTTTATTGGATAGGGCATGTCTATGCAAGGGGATCTTTTGCACAAATTAAATGAAAAAAAAATTTGTAAGATTATTGGCCAGTGTGTTACCTGAATTTTCTCTGAATGGACTGCAGAAAAATCTAGTTTCAAATATTGCATCTGTCATCTGTACTTCATATCAAGAAATTAATCAAACTGATGGTAGAGACAGTTTTTTGAATGTTCATTATTTCAGCTATTAATTTTTAAAAGCAGCAAATGTTGCAAGTCAATAGCATCCATAAAAATTGATTTATTCTGCAATTCCTTTCATACTCCTGGAAGCCAAGAGGAGATTCTGTGTATCCAATGCTTTCTATTTCTAAGCCACCCTCTTCATGTTCATTTTTTTAAGATAAATTATTTGGATGAAAGAAATGTAGTCCTGTTTGAATTTCACTGATTTGAATTCGTGGAGACTGACCACATCAAGGAAATGTGAAATTTAGCATGAAAAAGAACTAGACACTGAAGCAATTACGTTGTGAGACTCACAGAAATGTAATTTATATTTTAAAAGTGCAAAAGATTCTTGATCAATCAAGTTACTTCTGTGATATAGGAAAACTTACATTATATTCTGGCAGAGAGTTCTAGGAGAGCCAGGACTCTCTGATACCATTTAGACCACTGATTTCTCAGTTTAGACATATACAGTATTCTTTATACAGAGAAATCACATATTCTCCTGAAACTATTTACTGCTAAATATATTTGCGCTTCCATTTCAGAACTGAATTTGCATTTGGTCAGCCTGTGTTCAAATCCTGATTCTGGCTCTGCTAATTTATACTGTTATCTTGAAAAACACCTAATCCTCTGAGTTTCAGTTATCTTCTCCATAATATGTAGATTATAAAGTTTATTCAGTAGGATTTTTAATGAATTAACCAAGAATGAATAAGACAATATTTGTAAAAGCATTTATCACAGTGCTGTTCATTAAATGTGATTATTCTTCTATCCAGAAGTGCCCAGGTTTCTGATAATATAATTTGATTATGAGAAGCAAGTATTTCTTAACATGCTATTCCACTAACTGGTATTATTTTCTCTTTAACCAATAATGATTAGTTCAATTAGTACCTCTGAATCCAAAGGAAAACTCAAGACTTTTAAAATAGTACTTTGAAGTACAAAGTGATAATATAAAACCTCAATACCAATCAAATATAGAGTCTGTACTGCTCCTCCAATATGTTGCCTTCGCCTTACAGCAAAGAATTCTGTTCCCCACATCTGGAATACCCTCTCCCCCATGTCCACAGGTCAAAATAACAATTATACCCAGTGATGCTTATGATTTTCAAAACTAAAATATGAGAAGTGTAAACTATATGTCAGGTCATTAAATATGAAATGTCTGACTTCAAATCAAAAGTTTATTTTATTATATCTCAAACAAGAAGCAGTACAATTAATCAAGGTATGTGCCTGAACTATACACACAGTTTTACCACCTTAATGGTAGCTTATTTATGCCAGCAGCAAAGAAGCCTGAAGAGCAAGTAGCCATGAAATCGTGAAAGGCATTTCCCACAGCTTGCTGAGAATTGGATGTTTTTCCTTGCAAGAAGTGGTCCAAAGCCTGGAAGAAGTGGTAGTCAGTTGGTGCAAGATCTGGTGAATACGGTGGATGACAGAGAGTTTCCAAGTCCAGCCTCTGTAGTTTGAGCAGCCTTGTTTGGGCAACATGTGGTTGAGTGTTCTCTTGCAAGAGGATTGGCTTGTCTCTATTGACCAATCTTGGCTGCTTAATTATAAGCATCTTAATCATTTTATCCAAGTGGTTGTAGTAGACATCCACTGTAATCAGTCTAGCAGGTTTCATGAAGCTGTAGTGATAATATCAGTGCTAGACCACCAAACAGATACCATTAGCTTTTTTTGATGACTATTCCATTTTTGCTTGTTTGTTTGTTTGTTTGTTTTTTGAGACAGAGGCTTGCTCTGTTGCCTGGGCTAGAGTGCCATGGCATCAGCCTAGTTTGCAGCAACCTCAACTCCTGGGCTCAAGAGATCCTCCTGCTTCAGCCTCCTGAGTAGCTGGGACTACAGGCATGTGCCACTGTGCCTGGCTAATTTTTTTTCTATTTTTAGTTGCCTAGCTAATTTATTTCTATTTTTAGTAGAGACAGTATCTCGCTCTTGCTCAGGCTGGTCTCAAACTCCTGACCTCAAGCAATCCTCCTGCCTCAGCCTCCAAGAGTGCTAGGATTACAGGTGTGAGCCACCATGCCTGACTATTTCATTTTGAACTGTGTTTTGGCACTTCATCTTTTCCAATCATTGTGCCAAACTGCTTGCAATTGTCAAAAAGAATCCATTTTTCATCACATGTAATAATACAGTATAGAAATGGTTTGCCTTTATGTCACGACAGCAAAGAAAGGGAAACTTCCAGACGATTTCTCTTCTGACACTTGTTGAATTTCATGCGGTACCCATCTATACAGCTTCTTTACCTTGCTGATTTGTTTCAAATGGTCTAATATTGTTGGAATAGTAGCATCAAACCTTGCTGCTAATTCACACGTAGATTGAGACGAATTCGCTTCCACTACAACTCTCAGCTCATCCTTATCCACCTTGGTCTCAGGTCTCCCACAAGGCTCATTTTCAAGATTAAAATTATCAAAATGGAACTTCTCCAATCATCGACATACTGTGCATTCATTAGCCACATCCTTCCCAAACATTTCATGGATATTTTGAGCTGTCTGTGCTACATTTGTTCCATAAGGAAACTGATATTCGAAAATAACGAGAATTTTTGACTTATCCATGGTTTCACAAAAATTGCTGTAAAAAAATTTTTCAAAGATAATCACAAGCCAAACCAGGCATTTCAAAGACTGAGGATGTACATTCACAATAAAAATAAAACAAGAAATGTCAAAGTGAAATGTTAGAGATATGAACTGTCAAATTTAGTACTTAAGGAAATCAGACATGTCATACTTATTAATCTCATAGGTACTGAGGGCTGGGGACTGAGCAATACCTAGGTTAGCTCCTGTCATGCTGTCACTGGAGAGGGCTTCAATGTCTAGCTGGCTCGACTCTTCTAACAGAGACAAAAAATTAAACTGGTTTGAACAAGGCTGAAACACCACACCCCTGCAGACACCTCCTGCTGCTTACAACTCCATTCTAACCAGAAAGGAAAGATCAGATTATTAATCAGGCAGGGAAAAATCATAATATATGTGATATGTGATTTTCTTCTACTTTTTAATTTATTTTAGGTATCAAAAATAATAATTATATCCACTTCCATAGAGATGAGCAAGCAGAGAAAAGTAACTAAGCATATTAAAAGCCTTAGTCTGAAAGAGAACCATTTGGGGCATTCAGAACATATGGTCTACAGTGAATCACAATTATTACAGGAAATTGGAGGCAATTTTTTAGAACTTGTAGAGATTCTACATGAGACTAAAATATATTTGCACTGACATCACAAGATCTTGATATACTGATACAGTTTTAGAGATTTAAAACTATAATTGCTAAAGGTATATATAGAAAAAAAAACAATCATTGCTAAACTAAAAAAAATCCAATTGTTCACAATGATAGCATTTTCAGTATTGGTAAAACAAAATGAGTATATTAGAAGACCAGAACTCAAATGAAGAAAACAAATTGATGTAACATAATGAGAGAAATATGAGTCATGTGGGATAGCTATATTATTCAATATATATGTAATTTGAATTTTAGGAGGAGACAATAGAATTTACAGAAGAAAAGCATCAATAAAAGAAATAATACAATTTCCTGAGATGAGAGAAGATTTGTGTACTAGTTTTTAATTGCTACTGAAACAAATTACCATAAACTTAGAGGCTTAACAACTACATAAATTTATTATCTTATAGCTCAATAGGTTAGAAGTCCAACACGAGTCTCACTGGGCTAAATCAAGTGGTGGCAGGGCTGCATTTCTTTCTAGAGGCTCTGAGGGACAATATGCTTTGTTGACTTTTCCAATTTCTGGAGGCTACTCACATTCCTTGGCTCTTGGCCCCATCTACCATCTTCAAAGCCAGCTTTACATCTCTCTGCCCCTGGTTCTCTTGTCACATCTCTTCCCCAATTTTAAGACCCATTGTAATTAGATTGGACCAACGTGGATAATCCATCTCCCTATGTCAAAGTCCTTAATAATCACACCTGCAAAGTCCGTTTTGCCATAAGAGGCAAAATATTCAGAGGTATGAGGAATGGGGTTGTGGATGTCTTTGGGGAGTCAGTATTTTGCCTACCACAACCTAAATCTCCATATGGAAAGAGTTCAGTGAGTACAGGGTAGAAGCAATGAAAAGCCACGTATACATACACATATCCCCAGTTTCAGGGATAATGAAAAATTTAACAAGCATTTAAATTTTAAAAGCCGGTTATTAGAAATGGAAAAAATAGCATTAGCACAAAACGTGTAAAACACTATAATCCTAAAACCTGTCTTAGATCAGTTATGGTGAATAACACAAGATGCTGTTAAAAACCCCACATCTCAGTGGCTGACCACAGTCAAAGTACTGTACGTAAAGTAAGTGTGTATGTAAGTATATATGCATGTTACTGTATGTTAAAGTACTTCTTATATAAAACCCAATAGGCTACTCTTTGGGGTTTCATCTTCCTCCAGATATTGAGTCCTTTCCTTCCAAAGTCAGTAGAAGGGGAAAGAGAGATGGAAAAGAAGCTCATGGAGTTTTGGGGAAACCATCACTTTTACCAACATTCCATACTCACATAGCCACAGTTAACTGCCCAGAAAGTTTGAAATGGTTTGCTGAGGAGGAACTGCTATGAGTCTTGATAAAAACACAGCACTCTCAGCTACACGTGGTACAAATAGTTTTTTTAGGATAAAAGGCTGATTCTCCATAATTTTATTTACTGACAAATTATCATTCACTTGAGTGCACACAGGTATGCACACACACACATTTTTAGATATGTAAAGAATTATTTATCATACTACCCACAAATTCTTTCTGAAAAATTACCTAAAAAATCAAATAGATCAATATCAGAATGTACACCCTATACTCAGAAATCACATATATAAGATGTTTTTAAAACCCAAGAACTAGTTCATACAAATGATTTATTCCTGTTAATCTGAGTTCAGAAGGGAAGGAATAAAGAGAAATTTTTACCTTCCATCGTCTACCGGGTATTACAAGCAGAGATTTGGGAGAGCTGACCTTGAAAAAAATTTTTTACTTTTTTTTTGTTGTTGTTCTTGTTGGTTTTTTGTCAGTTGTCTCGGGATCTTGTCTGCAGGCTCCAGAGTGAGTCAGATGACTCAGCTGTGCCAAGTTGGGCGCCAGAACTGTAGGGGCAAACGAAGTGTGATGCCTTTCCTCCCCACCATAAGGGTCATGGTTGACACTCCTATTACAAAAGACAGGTTAACAAGAGAAAAGCATAACCAGGTCATCTAATTAAAGTTTTATATGACATGGTAGGGACCTTCTGAAATGAAGATCCAAGGACCCAGGGAAAACTGTCTATTTTTTTTTTCTGTGTGGGTCTGATCTAATCAGGTGAGCCCTTTACAATTTATTTATTTATTTATTTTTAATTTCAGGAAATTATGGGGGTACAAACATTTTGGTTACATGTTATGACTTTGCCACATCCTAACCATGATTTGGGACATGCCCTTTTTATACTTAGGTTCAATGAAGTATGGACAGCCAGGCAGAAGTACGTTTGGACAAAAAGAGTATAATCTAATAGTAATAGATTGAGAGGGAAATCCTAGCAAGTCCTGTTTGTTCAGATTCTTCTCAGCCTCTCTGTGTATTATTCTTTCCTCCCAGGTTTAGGGTGGGACTCCTCCTGGAATGAGAATCTTATCTACTATCAAGCAAGGTAGATCAGAGAATTTCGTTATGGCCAACTCTTACACAGAAAAATAGGGTAAGGTAAGAATAATAATTCTAGGTTTATGGCTAGCTTTGAGCAGAGGGGTTCTGGTTTCTATTACCTATCTTGAGGAAGAGGAATTCTCATTTCTGTGGCTTGCCTTGGGAGAGAGGGCAGGTGGGAGACAGGAGTGTAGGAGAAGGTCAGAGAGACTTTGCTTCTGAGACTGCTTCCTGGACTTTCAGTCTCTTTCAGGTCAAAGTGCTCGTCATGCCAAAGTGCCATACTTTGGAGCATCATTTTCTGAGCCCCAACAGAGTCAACAAGTCTCTTTTCCATTTCTAGAAATGGTCTCAGGCCATTATACTCATCCACCTTTTACTTTCTTAAAAATGTCCTGTTCTTCATTATAGTTTCAATTCCCTTATTTTTCCATTTTTAATCATAATTATTTTCTAGTCTCAGATTTTTCTGTAATATGAAGTTTGTAACATGCTAATTATCCTGTTTGTGGCATCTGCTGATTCCACCTTATAATTTGTTTCTTATGCAATTTGTAGCTTTTCTCTTGTGAGCTCATAACTTTAGATCTTTATTTTGATGTTGTTGATTTACTTTTCCTGTGGGAGTTAGAGGGCCCTGAGGTGTGAAAGGATGCCTTCTGGGCAATGCTGTGCTTGCGCCTGACCCATGAGCTTACAGTGGCCCTGGATGAGTTTAAAATATTAATTACTTTAGTAGTAAATTAAAGCACAAAGGCATTATAAATTTAGTCCTCACACCAAAGGCTCTAGATGCAGGACAGCTTCCTCACCTCCTGCTTACTTCTAAATAGAAGAGGTATCTTTTGTATGCTCCTGGCTTACAGAGATGGATAAGTGTTGGCTCCCTATCTGTCTTCCCATTGGCCTGAGACCATATCTCTTAATATCATGGGGCATTAGGACCCAGTCCTCAGCTGCTAAGATCTCTATCTGTGATTAAAATACCTGTGAGATAACCTATACCCAGACTTACCCCACTGGCTTTAATTTATCTTATTCTTGGAACTAGAGATTCTTTCTCTTCCTTCCTTCCACCCTTCCTTCCTTCCTTCCTCACTCCCTCCCGCTCTCTCTCTCTCTCTCTCTCTCTAATTTTATCATTTTTGTAGCAGAAGGTAGGGTAATTAAATCATCTATGTCAATTCAATCTGCCATAATCAGGAATGTTTCTTAAATCCCTTTAGTAGAATGATGTAATTTGACAGTGAGAGAAAATACAAGCAAAGACCAACGTCACTTAAAGCTATATAGTCTCCCATTCATTAATAATAATTATTGAATGTTTACAAGGTAAAATAAATTGTGCTAGAGATATGGTGGTAAGTCCCAGTCCTTATGAAACTTACATTCTAATAAAATAAAACAATCTAAATAAAATGCAGCAAAATTGAAGCCAGTAGGATGTTAAACAATGTTAACATATTTTAAACAATTAGATTTATTTCTGAAATTCAAATACATTAAGAAATATTCTAATTAAATCAAAATAATCACCTTATAATAATGATAATATAATATGATCATCTTGAAATTATTTCAAATGGTAAAACTCCAAAGATTCTTCCATGAGACTATTGGAATTGATAAACAAATTCAGCAAAGTCTCAGGTTACAAAATCAATGTACAGAAATCAGTAGCATTTCTATATACCAACAACAGTCAAATTGAGAATGAAATCAAAGACTCAATACCCCTCACAATGGCAACAAACAAAATAAAATATCTAGGAATATGTATAATGAAGGAGGTGAATGACCTCTACAGGGAGAACTATAAAGCATTGAGGAAGGAAATAGCAGAGGTCATAAACAGGTGAAAAACCATACCATGCTCATGGGTTGGCAGAATCAACATTGTTAAAATATCTATACTACACAAAGTGATCTACACATTCAATGAAATCCCAATTAAAATGTCAACATCATTTCTCACAGACCTGGAAGAAATAATTATATGCTTCAAATGGAACCAGGGAAGACCTGATATAGCAAAAGCAATCTTAAGCTAAAATAACAAATTGGGAGGCATCAATTTACTGGACTTCAAGGTATATTACAAGGCTATAGTAATTAAAACAGCATGATAATAGCACAAGAACAGAGACACAGACCAATGGAACAGAACTGAGAATCCAGATATAAAACCATCCTCATATAGCCATATAATCTTTGACAAAGCAGACAAAAACATACACTGTGGAAAAGAATCCCTATTGAATAAATGGTGCTGGGAAAATTGGATAGCCACATATAGAACACTGAAACAGGATCTGCACCTTTCACTTCTCACAAAAATTAATAAAAGACTTGTGGATAACACACTTAAACCTAAAGCATGAAATTATAAGAATTCTAGAAGAAAATGCTGGAAAAACTCTTATAGGCATTGGCCTAGGGAAAGAATTTTTGAAGATGAGCCAAAAGGCAATCACAGAAACAACAAAAATAAATAAATGGATCTGATCAAATTAAATAGCTTCTGCACAGCCAAAGAAACTGTCACGAGAGCAGACAGACAACCCACAGAATGGGAGAAAATTTTCACAAGCTACATGTGCGATAAAGGGCTGATAACTAGAATCTATTTAGAACTCAGGAAAATCAGCAAGAAAAAATCAAACAACCCTATCAAAAAGTGGGCAAAGGACATGAACAGAAACTTCCCAAAAGAAGGCAGAACAATGGCCAAAAAACATGAAAAAATGCTCAACACCTGTAATCATCAGAGAAATGCAAATCAAAACCACAATGAGATAACACTTAACTCCAGTGAGAATGGCTTTTATAAAATGTTCCAAAACAATAAATGTTGGTGTGGATGTGGAGAGACAGAACACTCATACACTGCTGGTGGGACTGCAAACTAGTACAACTTCTGTGGAAAGTAATATGGAGAAACTTCAAAGAGCAAAAAGTAGGGCTACCATTTGATCCAGCAATCCCATTGGTGGGCATCTATCCAAAAGAAAAAAGGACATTCTATAAAAAAGACATCTGCGCTAGAATGTTTGTTGCAGTGCAATTCACAATTGCAAAGATGAGGAAACAACCCAAGTGCCCATCAATACATGAGTGGATTAATAAAATGTGGTATATGTATACTATGAAGTTCTACTCAGTCACAAAAAACAATGGTGGTATAGCACCTCTTGTATTATCCTGGATAAATGGAGCCCATTCTACTAAGTGAAGTATCATAAAAATGGAAAAACAAGCACCACATGTACTCACCATCAAATTGGTATTAACTGATCAACACTTGAGTGCACATATTGTAGTAACATTCATCAGGTGTCGGGCAGGTGGGAGAGGGGAGGAAGGGATGGGTACATTGACACCTAATGGCTGTAGTGCACACCGTCTGGGGGATGGACACACATGAAGCTCTGACTCGGATGGGGCAAAGGCAATATACATAACCTAAACATTTGTACCCCTGGAATGTGCTGAAATAAAAAAAAACTTTTGATATTCATTTCTGACAGAAACTCAGAGTATACTAAGGCTAGGTATTTAATAGAAAAAGATTTCAATAGGAAACCAACAATCCCTGATATTTGGAAAACTGAAATACAAGAAGTATACACATTAAAAGAATAAACACAACAAAGATGTCCACTATCATTTATTCAACATTATTCAGGAAGTGATAGTCACACAGGTAAAGAAGAAAAATAATGTATCAGTTTTAAAAATGCATCATATATGATATAATATATCAGATATAAAAATATCATTGTTTATAAATGTCATAATGACCTAATTAAAAATCTAAAAGATTTAGTTGAAAAATTAAGAAAAAACATAGAAATATTAGTAAGATGGATATAAAATTATAAAGCTTTCTTAAAATTAAAGAAAAATGGACAGAATTATCCTAATTGAAATAAAATGTTAAAACTTTCAAAAAGCATACTATTAATAATAGATAACTCTACTAAGGAAGAAAATAAAAGATGAGTTAGTGAAGTGATATCCATCTTTCTTGACAAGAAGTCTCAATATTTAAAGATATCAATTCTCTCTATTAACTTATGAATTGTATGGGAAATCTTTCTCTTGAAGAATTTTGGAGGGAACTTGACAAAAACATTTATTAAGTCAATTTATAATAGTAAATTGATGAAAATGGCCAACATAATTTTGACAAACCAGAATAATGATAGGCTTGGTGAGCCTATCTGCCTTTGCAAAATATAAAAATGTGTATACATTTACTGTCATTAAAATATTTTGTATCTAAAAGACAGAACAAACAATAAATCCTGAAGTGCAAGTTAATTAAAAATGTGCTAATAGCGTAAGATAATGATAGCATTTCAAATCAGCAAAGGGAAACATGGTCATTTAATAAATAGTTGTAATATTGTTAAATATGTGTTTGATCTTTGTCCCTTATTTCTGGCATACAACTCTTAAAATCCTTGGTATCTGCAAAGTGATGTCTTTTTGTATGCTCATGAGTTGACTGATGGCTGTCAGGCCCTAGCTTTGGGATGAGGACTGGTCACTGGAAAGATCAAGACATGATTAGAGGGTTGGGGCTTTCAGCCCCACCCCTAACCTCTTGGGAGACAAGAAGAGGCCTGAAGATTAAGTTGATCACCAATGGCCAATGATTTAATCAGTCATGCCTATATAACGAAGCCACCATAAAAAGTTAAAGGTAGGCCGGGCGCGGTGGCTCACGCCTGTAATCCTAGCACTCTGGGAGGCCGAGGCGGGTGGATAGCTCAAGGTCAGGAGTTCAAGACCAGCCTGAGCAAGAGTGAGACCCCGTCTCTACTATAAGTAGAAAGAAATTAATTAGACAACTAAAAATATATGTAAAAAATTAGCCGGGAAGGGTGGCGCGTGCCTGTAGTCCCAGCTACTCGGGAGGCTGAGGCAGAAGGATTGCTTGAGCCCAGGAGTTTGAGGTTGCTGTGAGCTAGGCTGATGGCACGGCACTCTACAGCCCGGGCAACAAAGTGAGACTCTGTCTCAAAAAAAAAAAAAAAGTTAAAGGTACTAGATTTAAGGAGCCTCCTGATCGTTGAACACATGAAGGTCCATGAAGGGTGGTGTGCCAGGAGAAGACATGGAAACTCCATGCCTTTGCCATGTTTCTTACCCTATGCTTCTCTTCATCTGTACCTTTTGTAATATCCTTTATAATAAATAGGAAAATGTAAGTAAAGTGTTTTCCTGAGTTCTGTGAGCTCCTCCAGCAAATTGGTTGAACCTAAAGAAGGTGTCATTGACCCTGATTTATAGCTGCTCAGTCAGAAGCAAAGTTAAAAAAATAAAAAAAAAAAAAAACCCAAGCCTGGGGCTTTCCATTGGCCTTGCAAGTGAGGGGCCGTCTTGTGGGACTGAGGGGACTGAACCTTCAACCTGTGGAATCTGATGACATAGACCTCCAAGTAGACAGTGTCAGAGTTGAATTGGAGCACACTCAGCTGGAGTCCACTGCGGAGATGAATGATTGGTTGCTGGTAGAAAGAAATCCTCACACATTTTTGTGACCAGCAGTCACAGAAGCATTCTGTGTTTTGTGATGAGTAGAGAATAGGAGAAACTGAGTTTATGTTTTCCAATGTCTCTACAATAGTATTTGACAACTAAATAACTAAGTAAGTTACCACTGTATTTCTTTGCCAGGCTGTTTCCCAGAAGAATTTAAGACAAATATTTTTTTAAAAGACTATGAAATTTTAAGGGTAATGTGTATAACTTTTATATACACTTGGGCAGTGAGGTAAAATTTATCAATTCTCTCTCTCTCTCTCTCTCTCTCTCTCTCTCTCTCTCTCTCTCTCTCTCTCTCTCTCATATATCTACCTGGAATAGAAAAAAGTGGAGAGATTGCATTAGATGAACATAGAACTTTTTTAAAACTATAAGATCTTAAAAACTTTTGATCACAAAATGGAGTCAATATTTGTCATTGTGTCATGGAAAATTTAGGTACGTATATACATATATATCTTTATACATGTCCATTAATAAAAACTTACATAATAAGTTAGGCAAAATATAAAAACTATGTATTATTCAGAATAGCCTAAGTTACACTGTGCTAACAAATACCACACAATCTGGTTGGTTTACAGAGACAAAAACTTATTTCTGACTTCTGTTTCAAGTGTATTGTGAGGTAAGCATAAACCTTTTCTACGTAAGCTTTTTTGAGAGATCCAGGGTAATGTGTACCCTCTTTCTGGGAACTTCCTGGTATTGTAGCAGAAGAAAAAGAGAGATCTGAACAACGATCTCCTTGTTAAAGCTTTTGTTTGGAAGTGATACATGACTTCCGCTAATATTTCATTAGTCAAAGCAAACCATATGGCCATCCCTGAATTTTAGAGAATAAGGGTTTGTAATCTACTTATGGGAAAGGTTTGTAATCTACTTATGGATATAAGATACGAGTGAGCAGGTCTTCAGATATCTGAGAAATGCTAGATTGTTCTTAAATTAGATTTAAATAAGTTACCTCTTAAACTAGAAACATTTAGACTAAAGGCAGATTATTTTCCCTGTACCCCACATACACATACTGATGGAGCTGGGGTAGCATCACTCCAGAAGTATAGTTCTCATTGAGAAAGGAAAAGAAAGGGAGGGACAAGGGAATCTTTGGTCTGCAGCAAAGCTGAAATCCCACAGGACAGATGTTGCAATTTTCACTACTTTGCAGATGAACGCTCCTTGTATAAGCCATCATTCTCCTTCCTGGGAGTAGCACCTTAGCCCATTATTTTCTGTCACCCTTAACAATATATCTTAAAATATAATAAAATATCTTAAAAGATATTTTGTCTTAAGTAGTTACAGTCTCTTTGAGGCAAGATTGTTGGCAATTTTGATAGTTCAACGCAAATATGTAGTTAGCTTCTTATTTATTAGCTGCATGTGGCAGGACTCACATCCACAATGTTTCCTGGACTTAAATCTCTCAACTGAATTATGGGAACTTTGAGTTTGTCAGGCTGAGGTTTGGAAGAGCACGCTTCCAGTCTCTTTCACCTGAATTTACTAACAATCAATCAGTTTCAACTATGTTGACTGGGGCCTTGTCATGGGACTTAAAGGCTTTTCCAGTTTTATTTTTTCCTAGGTGGAAATAAGAACTACTTGTATCTTCCAACACTATAATCTCAATATTTCTAGATTCTCTTTTCTCTGTAGCAAACAAGTAATGTTTTTAAATATTCATTTCCTTTTGAAAATATCTTGCCAAATGAACCAAATAGTAACAAAGTTACGCTACTAACATTCTGTTTCCCAAGTTCTTCACCCAGTAACACACTCTTTGGGACCATGATCTGCTTTCCAAGTTATGACTGAAATTTTTACCATTGCATGGTGTGAATCACCATCTATCCAGCTCTAATAACAATTTAAACTCTGACTAATTCTTGGCACTGAAGCAAATGCCATATATGTTATTTGTTACTATAGATTCCTTTTGGTCAAGTTTTTGAATTATTTGCAATAGCCTAGATTATGGTAAGAAAACAAGCGACACCAAACTGTCACTGGCTCACAACAACAAAAATGCAGTTCTCACTCACATTATATGTTAATTGTGGGACAGTTATGGTTCATCTCAAGAGGATCTGCTCTCCAGGAACAACTAGTCTCAAAGCAGAAGAAAAGAAAAAATGCAAATCAAGAAATAATTCTTAAAATTTCAGTTAAGAGGTATGCCATTTCCATTCCAACTTTCTTTGGTAGAAAAATTCACATTGGCACATCTGATTTAAACAGGTGGGATATTGTATTAGTCAAGCTTCTTCAGAGAAACAAAATCAGTAGAGATATATAGAGATATATTAGAGAAGATTTATTATGGAAATTGACTCATTTGATTAGGGAGGCCAAGAAGTTCCACACTATGTTGTCTGCAATCTGGAGAAGCAGGAAAGCCAGTGGTGTAATTCAGCCCAAGTCCAAAGGCCTAGGAACCAGGGATGTGGTGCAGGGAAGAGTGCTGATGTAAGTTTGGAAGACTGAAGGCCCAGGAACCAGGAGCTCCGATGTCTGAAAGCAAGAGGAGACAGATGTCCCAGTTCAAGAAGAGAGCTAATTTCACCTTTTGCCTTTTTGTACTGTCCAGGCCCTCGGCATGTTGGCCGTCATTTGCAGATGCATTGGTGAGGGCAAATCTTCTTCATTCAATCTACTGATCTCAAATCCTAATCTCTTCCAGAAACACCCTCACAGACACACCTAAAAATAACATTTTACTAGCTACCTAGGTATCCTTTAACCTAGGTCAGCTGACATATGAAATTAACCATCTCAGATTTATACTTCTCAGACAGGGAAAAGTGTCTTAGGGAGAACCACTGAATATGGTGAAACTGCAGTCCAATTTACCAATACAGGCAGATCACATATAAATGCAAATTGCCAAAAATATGCTGTAGGACCAGAAAAGTACGATAACTCACCTCCCCATCATAAAGGTCACTACCAACACTTCTATAACAAAAAAATAGATTAACAAGAGAAAAACACATTTATTTAATCAAACTTTTACATGACATGGGAGCCCTCAGAATGAAGACTCAAAGACCCAACAGAAAATTGTCCATGTGTATGCTTAAATTCCATGAAAAGTGGACAGATGTGTAGAAATGTGATTGGACAAAAAGGGAATGATCTAATAGTAATAAACCGAATGGGGAAACCCAGCAAAGCTTATCTCTTTGGACTCTTCTTGGCCTCTCTGTGTGTTATTCTAGAAGGGGCACGGCCTCTCTGGATCAAGGGTCTTATGATCCACTATCAAACAAGGTAGGTCAGAGAATTTCTTTATAGTCAGCTCCTACAAAAAAAGGCGGGGAAGTTTAGAGTAATAGTTCTAGGTTTTATGGCTGGCTATGTTGGGGAGGGGTTCTGGTTTCTATGACCTGCTTTGAGGAAGAAGGATTCTAGTTTCTATGACTTGCTTTAGGGGAAAATGAAGGGTGAGAAACAGGAGGGCAGGAAAAGTTTAGAGAGATTTTGGCTCTGAGGCTGCTTCTGAGGCCTTCTAATAATGTCCTTTAGGTCAAATTATTCAACATGCCAAAGCATCATACTTCAGAGTATCATTTTCTGAGGCACAATATTGTGAAAAATATGAGCCTCCACTGGAGATAAAATGCAATTTAAAACAAAGTTGAATGCCATTTTTTACCCAAAAGTTGGGAAACAATTTTGAAAAATGGTAATATTCAGTGTTTAAAAGGTTGTGGAAAAATAGACACTATAATACCCTGATGAAGAGATTTATAATGTATAAATTTATGTAACTTTTAGGAAGATGTTTGGGCAATACATAAGAATAACCTTTAATATGGTAATACCCTTTGCTCTAAAAATTCCCCATTTTAGTGATTAAGATAATTTTGAGAAAATACACAAATGTATATATTTGTATGTAGAAAATATTTCACAATAGGATTATTTTAGAAGTATTATTCATATTAATGAAAAATTGGAAAAATTTATAATGTTCCAGCAATAAGATAATTGTTAATTAAAGTGTGATTTAGCTCTAGAATGGACTATAAGGCGCCCATTAAAATACTACAACATTAAGCTCTGGTAGAAATAGATGTTTTCTCTATATTGTTAAATGAAAACTCATTATTGAACAGTATGCATTATAGAAATAGAAAATTACAAAGCCTTAAATACTTTGATTCAGTCTTGATTAAAATTATAGTTGAAACCATATGCTATAATTTTCAAATGGTACTTAGTGGAAAAGTTTGGTTTTAATAATCTATTTATAATGTAAGTCTCTGAGAATGCAAAGCAGAGAGTTGGCTGTACTCTTTGTTTAGAAAGGTAAAAATGAAGGTTAAAGAATACTTGCATTCTATTACCATAAATATTAAGTTAAATTTGTAGTTTTCCTGTATCTTGTCATCATAAAGTTGAATTTCTTTCTGTTTACCAAAAAGAACAAAGGGCTTTCCTATACAATTCATACTGTTGCTTTAATAGTTCTTTTCTCCTCAAGAATTGTTGACTTATGACCTTGAGACCACATATGTTTGTTCTATGAAATCATAATTTTAAGAATGTTTGTTGTAGAGGACTCTTGTTCACTTGAAGGTGTAAACTGTATTTGCCCTAAGCATTGAATTTGCCCACCAACTTTGTGATAATTAATAAGATATTACCTTTTTAATTTTTGTTATATTTAACCAATCAGGGCATAAAAACTGTCAAATATTTTATTAAGTCAGAAATGAATTTTAGAGCCTTTTTCCTTGGAAAAAACAAAAAAAGAGGGGAAAAGTAAGAAATTAATTTTAAACAACACCACAAATGTATTCTACTATAGTATATATGATTTAATTTATGTATTTATATGCATGAATATATAATCAATTCAATAATCTGCTATATTCACTTAAGAATAGATCATGAACATATCTCCATGTCAATAACATCCACCCTATCAGTTCTAATGGTAGGACATTTCATATTTTGAGCATGTACATCGAAATGTTAACAGTGGTTATATTTGAGAGTTGGAGTTTTTGTTTTCTTTTTTTTGCTCATTTATGTTCTCTAAAGTTCCTGCCATGAATATGTATTTCTTTTGTTATGAGAAACTTTAAAAAGAAGAAAAAAAACCCCGTAACCTCATGCTTTCACATCTAGATCAAATACTATTTCTTCCATTCATCAGACCTTTCTTGGTCCCTTCAGTCAAAGGAAACTTTCTCTTCTTCAAACTCTTGTTTCTTTTAGCATTTTATATCATGGTTAAATCTAGCTCTCCTTTTTTTAAATGAAATACTCTCTTCTTGCTCATCAGTTCCTTGGGGACAAGCTCCATATCTTACTCTTCCTTATGATGTGCACAACCTTTAGCATAGTACCTGCCACGCAGTAGTACTTTGGAATGAATTTTCCACAAGAATGAATGAGTACAATCAGACCCTTACCCAGGTCACCTCCAATTTGCATCAAGTGCTTGGTCATTGCCTGTGTCTCACTGTGACTCCCTGTGGTGTAGCTATCATTATAAAGCAAGCCATATCTAAAACAGCATAAATATTTTACTTGGAAATTAAAGCTTTGTCATTTAAAAAGGTGATTTTTGAAACCTCCTTCTGGTCGTCGTCTGAAAATGGAATTTAAATTGGGAAAGCATTTGTTTTTCAATTCTCAGTTGATTGAATTTTCCCTTTGCCGATCCCTTTTTAAATTCTCCTTGGCATCAGTGAGAAGAACTGGAGCAGCATAGCTTGCCCTGGACATCTGTGATAGACTCTCTCACCTCTTTGTTTTGATCTTAAAACTGATCTGCCTATCATTTCTTTTTTTTTAACAAAAGCAAATCCTGGCAAGTCCATATGATATTATGAGAAACGGATTTTATGTTACTTTGCAGCTTAGGAATACCAAGTGCTGCTAAGAATATAAATGCCTTGCTCTCATATACATTTGTGTTTTCTCCATTGTTTTGCTTAGGGTGATGTTCAAGCCCTTTGGCTTTTTGTGCCTGGTGTGCAGTCCTCATTATGCCTTGAGTAATGCTCAGCCAGCTTGACTTACAGAATTTATGATGTCTAAAGACAGTGCTTCTTTTAAAAACTCTTTCATTGCCCTTATCTAAACATTTCATTAAATGGTATGTTGAAGTATTTCAGTTGACTCTTTGTCAAAATAAGAAAAATGTTTTAGGCAGAGTTTTCAAAATACTTAGATGGGGCACATTTAGTGGGGTGCACATTTTTTTCCCAATACTTGGGTTACTTTGGGCTCTTGTTAGTAAGATAACAATCTCTCTAAAGCTAAAGCTTATGTTGTATAATAAGACCTTTTAAAAACTATTTATGTATTTTAGCTTTAGGCTTTTGTATAACCCTTGGGTGGGCATTTGCAGACACCAAAATATACCTGCAGGGGGTTTGTGGATTAAGTAATAAGTGGTAAGCCTCCAAGTGAGACTTTGTGTTTATCATTATCATCTTGGTACAGAAAGTATTCAGACTGGTAATGATTCTGGGCTACCTGCTGTGGGGGATTTCAGCCTCAATATAATATTTAATAAAACATTATCACTAGACTTCAGTAAGACTATATTGATAAGAACTGCCTTTAGAAGAGATCAGAAGAGTAAGCTTCTGAGGTAGAGAATGCAAACTCTAGAAATAGTGAAATAAAAACAAGATTCATGAAAGTGGAGATAATATTTTACCCAAACTAATAAAAAACACAGTAAATGAATAAAGAAAAGTAAAGAAAAAACACACAACAGCCTATCTAAAAACCAGTACGTAAATAGATAAAGGGAGTACATAAATGAAAGTCACACATTGCAAGCAAAGCAAGAAATGAACGGGAGAAATAGATTACTAGCATAGAGCAAACCAAAATTCAATAAAAGGGGGACTGAAATATTGGCTCCGCAGCATAATGGACTAGCTCCTTGGTCTCATGAAGCTTAGAATGGTGTGAATTTCCATTGTGTCAAGTTTCTCACACTGGGGCTTCACTGACTCTGTAATGCATAGTTTTGCTAGCATCAGTCTTCTTTAAATGTAGCATATTTTTATGCCCTTTATTTGGATTCAGCACGTGTTAAAAGTTCAGAGTAATTATTACACTGAGGTCTTTGCCCTTAGATTATCATGATGTCTGCTCCAGTTGCTGGTTAGTGTAATTCAAAGTGCTGATCCTAGCTCATAAATTCCACTGTGGAGAATGATAACTGCCTGAGAAACTGCTCTTCTGGGTGGGATATTTCAGCGGGAAATATTTTGGGGGTCTCAATTATTTGTTGGCATTGTTTAAGAATTTTATGCTAACAACTTAGTGCTTAATATTGTTTTAAAGGAAAGCTTTCTTTTCCTAGTTTAATAGATCCTCACTTAATTAACCTTTAGTGCTGCAAGTAAGACACACATCTCTAAAATTTTTATGCTCTGCTAGCTATACATTATTGGGGCTGTTTCTACCACTAACAATGGTCTAAAGTGCTTACTTAGGAACTCATTAACTCTTATAGGTCATCAAGATACCATTTAGAACATCATTTCTTCTAATGGACTAAATGCTGTGCTCTTGACCTTTTTAAGTCTAAATCTCTGCTAGAGACCTAACTGACTATGACATCTCAACAACGAGCAATTATCAAATTAATATATTTTTTCTATCAATTTCAAGGTTGATTATTAAATAAAATGCTCAGAGGTTGGCCAGTATCTGCTTGCATTTTGTAAGTAGTTTGAATTTCCAAGTCTTACATTTTGTTAGAAAAGAAGCAAATGCCCCCTCCTATACTTTCAAGTCCTAATTCTAGTTTAGAGTCTTAACAAAACAAAAAATAAGCTTTCATCATATCTGTGTAACACAGAAACAGGAATAATCAACTATTATTTCTGGATAATAGGTATTTTGTGACTTTAGTCTGCGTTTGACCTTCAGGTAAGATAGATATGTTTCTCAAAAAGAAAAGATATTTCTTTCTTACTAGTGGTCTTTATGAAAATTTTGGGCATTAATATTAATATTTTAAGAATCTCTTAAAAAATTCTTTTAGATAAATAGAAGCTGGTCCGCAGGACATATCCCAATCTCTGATGACTTTCTTATACAAATTTAGCTGGCATATATATTACATTTTTTTCTTGTTCACGTGATGAATAGGTACTTATTGAGACAGAACTGTGAGTATAAGCCTTTTCTAGATGCTTTCAGCATGCCGAATGAGGAACATGCAGACTTTGGGCTTAAGGTTCAAGGTAAAATATCAATACTATAAACTACATACAAATGAAAATTCAAGTAAAAGTAGAAAGACATTATATTAACTATCAACAAAGGCAAAGATTACAGGTACAAAGCAGGAATGGGGTGGGGGAGTCAGTGTACACCAGGCAGAAGGTACAGTTGAAGCAATGAGTAGGATGGGTGGATGTATGAAGAGATGAAAGACGATGGTGTTGGGACTCAGAAAACAGTGTCTGAAAGTGAAGTCCTCAGAAGCAATTGCAGGACACAAGAATTTTTGTCTGGCCCTCTCCTGCCCTCCTGTCTTTCAGTCCCATTCTTCCTCAAGGGTAGCCATAAACACTAGAAGGCCTCTTCGCCAAGGTGGGTTATATAGAAATCAGAATTCCCTTTTCCCAGAGCCAGCCATAAGACCTAAAAATATTGCTCTAACTTTCCTTTTGCCTTTTTGTGTAAAAACTGACCGTAAAGAAATTATCTAATCTGCCTTGTTTGATTATAGGCCACAAGACCCCAATTCCAGAGAGAGCTGGCCCACACCCAAAAGAGAAGACTGCAAGCTCAGAGAGGACAAGAAGAATCTAGACAAACAGACAGGCCTTGCTGGGTTTCCCACTCTGTCTGTTAGCATTAGATCATACTTTTTGTCCAATCATATTCATGCATAATTGTCTATACTTTGTTGAATGTAAGCATAAAAATGGACAATTTCCCCTGTATATTTAGGTCTTTATTCTGAAGGCTCTTGTATACACATTAAATAAATTTGTATGCCTTTTCTCCTATTAATCTGCTTCTGATGATTATTTTCAGTAAAACTTCAGAGGGCAAAGGGAAAATTTCAAATTGACCCCAACAATATCTATCTCGCTAAATACAGAATGAAAGATACTCTGATTAATGTAAATAGTTTTATATTTTATAATTTTAATAATCACAAAGTCATTCATAAAAATATTTATAAAACATTCCTACACAACTAGCTCAAAGTCAATGATTTAAAATCATTTCCGAAAGATTAAAAAAAAATTTTTCCATTAGTGGATTTCAAATTCTCTTAAACAGTTTTTTTACATATCAAGTATTATCCTCCTAAATAAAAAAATATGGAAATAAAATACAATTGAGCAACGTTACTCTCTCTTTGTTTTCTTTTTAAATTACAGCATTTACCTGCCCTTCCTTCCTTCCTTTTTTTTTTTTATCCTTCCTTCCTTTCTTTCTCTTTTATTAAACATTCACTAGGTTTCAGGAGCTGCATAAATGTAGGAGAAGTAAAAGAAATATTGGAATGATCTTTAGCTTATTTTCATGCTTAGTAGGCAGTTATTATTAGGTTTAACCCTTTCTGGTTTTTTTTACATCCTTTTATTGTGTGATCCTCTTCCTGTCCTAATGCAAAACATATTTTATAAAACTAAGTTCATTACAATTCTTTGTGAGGCTACTTTTTTTTTCATTTAATATATTTTATTCTTAATTATGATCAGCTGTTATTCTAGACTTTCAGAAGAAAGTACATATTTATTTCCCTGTATTATTTTAAAATGACTATTGTAAATATTGAATAGATGATATATTTTTCTTCATTTTCATATCTACTTCAGCCACCGATTTTCTTTTGCAAAATTTATTCAGGAATAAGCTAAGTTCAGCAGTTCCTTCATTTTGTTTTATTCATCTTTTGAAAAATACAAATTCCAACCAAGTAGATTAAAAATATCTACATATGCTCTACTTTATCAAAAGTAACCTTAGTCTCAGTTTGGGTTTTCTGGAAAGATATTGGAGGGATTTAAGCAGGGGACATGGGCAAGGTGCCAGGGTCAAACTATATTCTCTCTCTAAAGAGCAGTGTTTATTGTCATAATTTTATCTCTTTAGGGAGCAGTTTTTATTGTCATTGTTCTTTTGTATTGGTTTGTTTTTTACAATCCAAAGGAGAAGGGATGAGGAGAGGTTGGGAAAAGGAAAGAAGAGTGCCCAGTGACAAATGCTTATAACAGATCAGGCTCAACAAACCATAGCCCACGAGTCAAATCCAGCCCTCTGCCTGCTTTTGTGTGGCTCTCAAACTCAGAACGGTTCTCTACACTTTTAGATTTGAAAGAGAATCCAAAAAAGAAGAATGTGTTGCAACATCTGACAATTGTGTGAAATTCAAACTGCAGTGTCCATGAATAAAATTTTGTTGGAACATAGGCATGCTTGTTCATTTTTGTATCATCTGTGACCACTTTCACCTTACAGGTATAGCTTAGTGGTTGCTCTATGGCCTGCAAAGCTTCAAATGTTTACTATCTGGCCCTTTACAGAAAACATTTGACATAGATCATGATTTTTTCATGTATTGTTAAGTTTCAGAACATAAGAACTCCTGGACAAAGGGTAGAAGCACCTACCCTTGTACTTATAAGATCTGCTTCTGGGCTGAATAGTGCATTTATTTATGTAGATACTGACATAAGTAAATTGCAAAGTATCTGTGGGAGAACACTCTGGTGGGAGAAGCAGACATTCAGAAGCTATCTCCACACAAAAATGTGCATTTTAAAAGGGTCATAATAGAAGTAGAGAGTGCTGTGATTTAGCATAATTTCTTTTCTAGTCAAAGGGAAGGCCTCTTTGAGGATGTAACATTTAAGTTAAAGAATGGCATATGAAAAGTCTAGGCAGAACTTGCAAGCAGAGGGAAGAGCAAGTGTAGGCAGGAGTGAACTGGGCACTGGGTGTGTTCAAGGTGCTTAAAGAAGGTCTGTGTGGTAAAGCATAGTGAACAACTGAGGATAGGCAGGGGCTAGATCAGGCAACATTTTGTAGATCAAATGGTAAAGATGTTGAGAATACAATGGGAAGCCTTGGAAGAATTTTGAAAGAGCAACATGACTGGATGTACTTTTCAAAAGAACTCTCTGATCTCCTCCTTCTAAAGGGTAGACAGATACAGCAACAGTGTGGGGACATGGAGGATAGAAATGAGAGAGAATTTTGACTATTGAAGGGAAGGATCTGGTAGAAAGAAGGAGGTTGAAAGCTCAGGAAATAGGCAATACCTGCTGGAGTGAGAACTCTAAGAAGAGGAAAGGACCTCCTGGAGATAGGAGGTGGGGTGGCTTGTCTTTGCTACAAGAGGGAAGAAGGGGAGGAAGATTGCACACGTGCAGCTTTGTAACTCTGAAGCCCATCCCTCTTTCTGTATTCAATGCTACCTAAGAAACTCCCTTCAGCTTCTTTATAATTAATCAAAGTTCTGAGGAGGTTGGTAAGCAGCTCTATTGTTTTTCATTGATATTCTTATTGTAGGGTGTCTTAATCTTAATCAAGCTACATTTTAGTTCTCTTCCCCTTTTTACTCTTTTCCTTACTTCTTCATTGGACTCTGGTTCCTGCTTCAGGCATTTGGAACAATCCACTCATACACTGGAGCTCTGTGCAAATATTCTCAACCATGTTGTGACTCTTCCGTCCTTCCTGTTCTCCTCTCTCTCATCTTATTATTTTCCTCTTTTTCTTACTTTCTCTACTGACTGCTCCTTATGTTTTGCCTTCTTATTCTCTTTCTTTGTCTCCATTTTCTCTGGGGTTATACCTGTTGTATCCCTGTTTCCCGGTTTGTTAATAGCTCTAGCTGTGAAGCACCAGAAGAAAATCAAATACGTGCTACATAGATAGACATATATGCATACATACTCCCTGTGTCACATACACAAATTTGTTGAATTCTAAGTGGAATTTTACTAACCTCCATTTTGATAAAAGCCACCTTCATATTTTGGGTTTTCTCCTGTCTACTCTCCTCCCAATATATGCAAAGGATTCTCAATTTCTCATTCCCGTTTTAATAATGTAGCAATAAATTATTTATTTTTTCAATCATATGTTTATATCGTTTGTGTTTTATATCTGTAATTAACCATGAAATAGTGTTCCACAGGGGAAGACGGTTAACGTTATGCTGATTTTAAGTCATGGAGAAAAGTTTTTCAAATCTACTAAATTAGTCAAATGGTACTTTTTTTTTTCTAGTGGTGACAGAGTTAGGGTTCCTTCCTTATTGGGATTATTATAGTATCCCTTGTTTGTCTCTGAAATTTCTACTAAGAACCCTTATTTCCCTTTACATAAGGAACACCTGGGGTTAATCGAGAGCTGTGGGTAGAATTTTATAAGGGAAACAGGTGAACTAGGCAAGACAGGGTTTACTTTGTAGCCAGAGTAAGATGGAAAAAGGGAGATGTTGCCAGGTGTAGCAAAATTTCTGTTATCTTCAGGGACTAGTGCTTGGTTTGTCTCTCTGTTCCTACCTTTCTACTTCTGAGTTTGGTTTTGTAATATTACTGTGTTCTTGTGATATGTCCTGTTTTCTTTGTCTACCTCTCTTGAGATTCTGATTCTATTTCCAACCCCATTCTGACAATCTGATTCTGAGTGTCCATACACTCCAGTCTTCCAGATCTGGGTCCTGGCTTAGTATCACTCTGTCATAGTGGCCCAGTGCCCTGGAACTTCCATGGGCACTTAATATATATATATGAATATGCAGCTGCCACATCAGTACCTGAGATCTCAGTAGCTGAAGAGTATGATTTCAGTGCCATTCACATTAATACTCAAGTTCTTATGGCTCCAATCCCCACATAATTGAACCCATTATGTCTAGCTTTTTATAGTGTCCACTCTATCAACTCCATGTACTACTGATGCAAACATATGCTTATGGATCCATCATTATTGCTTGCCACTGAGGCTGAGTCCTCCAATCTCATCAGTTGCAC
The DNA here is from genome assembly GCA_963574885.1 of Lepilemur ruficaudatus. Classification (NCBI taxonomy): domain Eukaryota; kingdom Metazoa; phylum Chordata; class Mammalia; order Primates; family Lepilemuridae; genus Lepilemur; species Lepilemur ruficaudatus. Next base: position 20,333 of record CAUYRT010031832.1, on the reverse strand, counting down.
AGAGAAGCCACTCCAAGAGGCTTTTACTGTTGCTGCCACCATCACTTCTGTCTGGGCTGGAGTCCAGTTAATTGCTAACACAGCTGGAGCTCTGTGGCTCTACCCCTTACTATTACTCTTAAATATTAGACAGGAAACATCCCTGTTGCATAATGCTCAACGAGATAAATGCACGAAAGAGTTCCATTTCAAAGCTGCTTGAGTTTCAAAGTGTTATAGCATTTATGAACACCTCCCTTTCATTTATACAATTGCAAAATTCTCCCTGGGAGAACACACACATTTTTAGGGCTGATGGATCTAGTCAAGTTTTAGTATTAGCTTTTTGCTGTGTTAAGTTGGCTACACTGAACAACAGTCCCCAGAAACCCATTTCTAGTATGTTTCTAGAAGGGTGGGATACAAGTTGTGGGGAGGCAATGACCATTTTGTGGCATACACATCTCTTCTCCCTGTTATTTATTTACACTGTAATTCAATTGCTGCTGCGAAGGATTCTGTTAATGTGATTATAGTCACAAATCAGTTATCTTAAGTGAGTCAAAAGGGAGACTGTCACTGGTGGGCCTGACTTACTTAATTGGAAGGCATCAGAGAGGGCTTAGGCCTTCCCTGAGGTCAGAGACTCCAAACAGCACCTGGACTTGCAGTCACTTTCCCTTGCTCCTGACCTCCCTCCCTGACTACTGCCTATGGACAACAAGCCTCAGCTTGTGTTTATGGGGTTTGGTCCTGCTTGCAATCTTTCCTTCCTGCCTATCCTACAGATATTGGATTTGATTAACTAGCCCCCAAAATTGTGCGTTGCTTTTATAAAATCATACGTATCTTACTGTTTCTGCTTCTCTGGTTGAACTCTAGCTGATATAAGCTCCTACAAACTGCCTCTCTTCTCTTCCATCTTTGGTACTGTTGCTGGGAATGGCTTACAATGACAAAATGCTTTCCATATGGTGGATACAGCAGCTGCCATCTCCTCTCCTCTGCACTCTTCCCCAGACTTTGTCTCAACTTGGGCCACTCCAGTCCATAAATCATCTAAATCCTTGTAGTAAATGCTACTCAAATAACCTCTCAAAACCCACCTCAGTCCAACATTAGTAGGCATATGGTAGGAGAGATGGTGGGAGGGGTGTTGCCACCACCAATAAGGAACAGTATTTTGGTTGGAATTTTTTAAAGATTTGAAAATTCAGACATCATGGGGAAATTTCATTTTTTGGATTTGATTATGAAGTAATTTGAGGAAGTGACTTCTTTCCATAGATCTGGTATCCAAATGGAGAGCCAATGTTAATGTAGAAGATCCATAAGTTGCTACTTTTGAAGAAACCAAGAAATCTGGTTGAATGGCCACAAGGTTAGATGAGTTTTTCACACGGCCAAATGGCATTTAAAGAAAAGGAAGGTAAATAGAGTTTTGCCACTTGAAAATAGCTAACCTTTGTTATTTTTCTGAGTCCCACTGATTTCCAATCAAATTGATTGGCAAGTGATTACTGTTAACCACACTGTACCAAAGCCAATACCATCAGTGTGAATTAAAGTTATTATTCACTTGTTTTTGTGTGACCCTGACTTCATCAGAATGAACCCCCTGCCCTATTCAGTTAATATCCTCATTACCATCCTCAGAAGTGAAGAGTTAAACTCACTGGGGAGCAGCAATGGTAATATGTCCTGAGAGATATTCATTTGGCCCCAGCTGTCTATTTTATTCTAAGAGCTAAATGTGTTAATATACATAGACTATCATTTACATAGCAAGTGGCTATGCAAGATGAATTATTTATTGTGTGACTACTACCTAATACCTGGTGTACTATCAAATGCAAAGCCATTTCTCATTTGACCTGTATATAAATTTGTGTTATAGAATTCATTACCTTTATATATAAGTCACATTGAAGTTATATGCACCTATCTCTCAGAGAAGCTGCAGGTTACCTCTGCTTTGATTTAATTGCTGCTCTCCTTGTATGGCAAAGAAGCTTACTCTTGGAATGGAAGAATTTCAGGGACTCCAGCCAGGCAGCATGTGAAAAGCCTCTCCTTTGATGCAGAGAGTAAGGTGAGAGAGAAAGACAAGCCCAAATTTAATTAAAATGTTATGAGAGCTAGAAACCAGCACATGAAACAAAGTAAAGGGGAGCAGGGTTTGTGCCTCCTGAAGTGTGTATGCTGCCAGGGATCACCAAGGTAATAAAATTCAAGCTGCTATCCCCAGGCAGTGGGTGACCCCCATCCTCTGCAGAAAGCTGCATGTTTACATTCAGACAGAACTGGGAGGAAGTCTTCTTGAATAAGAAATTACCTCATTTCCAATTTATTCTTTAGTCTCTGGAATGTAATTTAATTCATCCTTGCAGTTTTCATGTGGCTTTTCATACTATTCGTCTCTGGATTATCTTTGCAACGTCAAATAATATGGTTCATCAGGGAGGTTGGTGCTTCTGAACATAATAGTGCTAAGATTCGTTCCCTGACAGGGCAGATAGCAAGCTAATTATCCGACTTGTTGGGGAACCAGAGCTGTAGGGACAGGAAATTTCTGGTATTGAAATGAGTGATGGAGAGCCTTTAGAGGCCTGAAACTTTAGATATCCTCCCCATTAGACTCTTAGTCAGTCGCTTGGGGCTCTGCCAAATTGGATGGCCTCAAGATTTGCTTTGCTTGTGAGATTTTGTGTTACTTCCCAATTCCAGCTGGACTGCAAATACTGCAAGAAAATCCTTTCTTATTATTGGTATTTTGGTCCTTCTATTTCCCATCTCACCTGGAAACAGGCAGTGCAGAGGAGTGAGAAAATGAAAGAACAATGGAAAAGGTAATAGAATTGCACTGAACCCTTGAAGAGGTTTGCTTTGAATTCCACATAAAGGTTGAGGCAACTACAAACATCACCTAAGTCAATCCAGGTGTACCTGTCCCTCTAAATGTAATTTTAGAACTACTCTTTCCTGAGGAAACGTATTTTGATAGATTTGTTGGAATACCCATAAGATTACAAAGCTTCATTTGTCTCTCTCATTTGATACCCATACACCTGAACTAGAAATATTTCCTTGGATAAATGAAATATTTGGAATTAAAAATTCACATTATAATCTAATCCTTTATTGAGCAGAGTGTGATCTGGGGACAGGCAGTATCTGTACCATCTGGGACATTCTTAGAAGTGTCCCAACCCAGACATATTGAATCAGAATCCGAATTTTAACAAGATTCCCAAATTATTCGTAAGTACTTTAAAGTTGAGTACTCTCTGATCTAGCCCACTGATCTCCAACCATTTACATTTTTTCCTAAGTGAATCCTTTCTTCAAATGACTTAGATGAGACTTCGACAAGGGAGAGGTGCTGAGTTGACACAGATGTTGAGGACTCTCAGAGCTGTCCATGCCTCCATCCCTGCTGCAGGTCTTTCTTACCCCAGGGCACGATGGAACATAGTACAAAAACACTAAGCCAATCTCTCCATTTCATCGTGCACTAAGACACTGAGGCTATGAGAGGTTAAATAGCTTACTTTAGGTCAAAGAGCTTGTTAATGCTAATGCTGGGTCGACAAGCCAGGTGGTTGGACTCTCAGTTCTGTTCTTTTCATACTGCCTGGTTCTGACACCCAGGATTTGCAATAAGCCTTTGAACAAAAAAATAAGCTGTGTCTGTGACTCAAGTTATTATCCAAGCTTTGCCACTCCCTGGACTGTGAAAGGCGTTTAAACACCTGTCCTTGTTTAAGAGTGACTTAGTGCATTATGTGTTCATAGCTTTGGTAATTGCACCCTATGCATACTATTGTATTTAGAGAACAAATCTGAGGTTGAATGCACACTTCTAATTTTGATTATAAATGTTTACTTAAAAGATGGCTTTGATTCACTGCTATGAAATCAATTCCAGGCCACCAGAGAGAGCGCATGCAAGCTTTTTACCTTCTGGGCCTGAAAGATGAAAGGCCTTGGATGGTGTTATGGACTGAATGTTTGTGTCTCTGCAAAATATGTATGTTGAAGCTCTAACTCTCAATGTGATGGTATTTGGAGATGGGGCCTTTGGTAGGTAATTTGGGTTAGATGAGGTCATGAGGGTGGGGTTCTCATGATAAGACTAGTGCCCCTATGAAAAGAGATGCCAGAGAGCTTGTTCTCTTTTCCTGCACACACACAAAGAAGAGGTCACATGAACACACAATGAACAAGATGGCGGCCACCTACAGTCCAAGAGAAGAGGCCTCAGCCTGAAATCTACCTTGCTGGCACCTTGATCTTGGACTGTCTAGCTCCCAGAACCATGAGAAATAAAATTATTGTTTAAGTCATCCCGTCAGTATTATTTGGTTATGGCAGCCTGAGGCCATGTCTTCCATATCTATTTATAAATGTAATCTGGGCTTTCTTATGAAAATTGAATAGTAATGATAGCTCTCATTTACTGAGTACCTATTATAAGCTGGGTACTGCCAAGCTCTGTGCTAGACATTTTGTACATGTTACATATTTCATCATACTAATCCTTTAAGATAGATATTGCCCTGGCTTTACAGACTAGTTTCTTGAGGGAGCAAGCATACCTCAGACTTTCTTAGTGTCTCCAGATTCTAGCACAGTGTTTGGCACAGAATAGGTGCTCAAATGCTATTATTATACTGAAGGTTATAAGATTTGCCCAAGGTAATGCATTTGCTAAATTTCAGATCCAGAACTATCTTCCCAAAGCTCATTATAGAAGATCGCAAGAAATAACCCCCAATTCTCCCTATTGCTTTATGCATACTCCTTTGAAAGTGACTTTTCCTATTCATCCCATCTGGAAGTAAAGAATATCGTGCCACTCTCTTGAATTCAGATTGACCTTGGGACTTGCTTTGACCAGTAGAACATGGTAGAAGGGATAATGTGGGAGTTTTGAGTCTAGGCCTGAGACTGCCATGTAAAGAAATCTGGGCTGGCCTCTGAGGGCAACAATTATAGACAGCAGCATCAAACATCAAACACCAGACATGCAAATGAGAACATCTTGGCCCATCCCACCCTGTTGTGCTGAGTGCTGCCATATGAGCGAACTCAAGTGAGACCAGCAGAATTGTCCAAATGAGCTTAGCCAAAATGGTAACCCATGCAATCATGAAATAATAAATGACTATTGCTTTTAGCCACTATTCTATTACTATATTATAGAAAATTGACAAATCCATGCTCCTTCTACCACCTACTTGTTGGTGATCATGATGATTGGTAATTAAAAGCATAATATCATCTGACATTGTTGAAAGATTATAATGCACAAAGCAATACTCTAAGAACTTTACATGCATGATAACAATTAGTTCAACCATCCGGAGAGCTGGTATTATTTTATCTCCATTTCATTTGTGAGAAAATTAGATTAAGTAACTTCACATGGTCACACAGCTGAAGTGGATATACTCCAGAATAAACACTCTTAACCATTAAGCTATAGTGTTTAAAGGAAAGGAGCCACAGTGCAGTGTGTTATGTATAAGAAGATGAATTATAGGAACATATTTATGGAAGTGATAGATTAAAGGAGTACTGTAGGAAAAATAATGGTCCTCTAAAGTTGTCCATGTTCTAATCCCTGGAACCTGTGACTATGTTATATTGCATGGCAAATGAGAATTTAGGTTGCAGACGGAATTATGATTTCTGTATTGGATTCCTTTGGCTACTATAAGAAGTTACCATAAATTTGGTAGCTTAAACAACAGAAATTTATCATTTCACAGTTCTGGAGACCAGAACTCTGTATCAGTTTGATTGAGCTGAAACTAAGGTGTCAGCAGTCCTGTGGCTCCTTTGGAGGCACCAAGAATCTGTTCTTTGCCTCTTTCAGCTCCTGGTGCTGCCAGTATTCATTGGTTTGTGCCCACATCACTTCCATCTTGGCCTCCATGGTCACATCGCCTTCTCCTCTCCTGTGCACATAACATCCTTCTGCTTCCCATTTATAAGGACAATTTTGATCACATTTATGACCTACCCTGATAATCGAGAATACTCTCTCCATATTAAGATCTTTAATGTAATCACATCTGCAAAGTCTTTTATTTATTTATTTATTCTTGTGCCATATAAGGTAATATTTCAGGTTCCAAGGATTGGGATGTGGTATCTTTTGGGTGGCCATTATTCTGCCCACCACATTGCTAACCAACTAACACTGAGATGGAGAGAGTATCCTGAATTATCCAGATGGGCCCAACTGAATCAGGAGGGGCCTTAAAAATCATAAAGGAAGGAAGAGTGTTCAAGAGAGATGGACTACAGAAGAAAGGCACAGAGGGGTTCTAAAATATTACTGGTTCGGGAAATGAAGAAAGGAACCATAGGCCAAGAAATGTGAGCAACCTGTAGACAGAAAGGACAAAGAGATGGATTTCCCTAGAGCCTCCAGAAAGAAATGCAGCCCTGTACACATCTTGATTTTAGCCCCTTGAGACTTGTGTTGGACTTCTAACCTACCAAACTATAAAAAATAAATTTGTGTTAAGTCACTAAATTTGTTAGAAGGAGGAAATCAAATGCTCTATTTTAAAGTTAAACTTTGTTGAACATTTGCTTTATACCAGTTACTATACTAATTTCTTTATATATATTATTTCATAAAATTTAAAATAAACAATAAAATAACAACCTTTCAAGTATTGTCTTCACTTACAAGCTATGAATACTCAGTCTTAGCTGCTGAAAGATACACAGCTCCATAGTGGAGCCAGGATTGAACACAGATGATCTGACTTCTGAGTCATCATTCTTTACACCCTGTCAGTGGCCAGAGAGATTTTGTGTGTGTGTGTGTGTGTGCGTGCGTGCGCGTGTACATTTGTGTGTCTTAAAGTATGTATTTGGAGGTACTCTCCTGAATGTGTTTTCAACCAAGGGTCAAGAGAAGCCTGAATGAAGACTTCCCTGTCACGGTAAGGTTCTGCTATAGGTAGGAACAGGAGTTCTTGAAATATATTCTGTAAATGTCTTGTAGTCTTTTAGTTAAAGATGATCTAATTCTTTTTTTCCTGCATTTCTGTCATTTTTGCCAATGGCACTGAGGAAAAAAAATGAATAGGAAAAAGAAAAAAAAAGGCTAGATATGGAGGAAGGGAGTTTTATTTTTTAAAATTTGTATTAATTCAAATGAACTGTAGCTCCTCCGGAAAATTTACAACTATTCTTTAGAGACAAATTTGGACATCTAGAGGTTCCTTGATTCTAATTTATGCTTTCTTATCATGGAAGAACTGATGTCCATCAAATGACAATATGCCTGCAGAAATAAGCTCCAGGAAATTAATTTAATTTTCAGTGAAGTTCCATTTATTTGCCATTTTAGTGGCAAATAAATGGAACTTCTACCTGCTTTATTCTGTAGCATATCTGAGTTTTGTCCGAACACTTTTAATTACAAAGTTGTACTTGGGTCCTTGTTTCCTTTGATATAAGCTTTTCAGACCCAGGCTCTGGTCTCATTTTTCTGAGTTCTGGCTTCAGCACTAGGAATCCCTGAGGCCTGATGTTGGTTGGACACTGACTCCAATTATTTTCTGTGCAAATTGCTTGACCCTTCGTCTTTGATTCTCCCTTTCACAAACTGAGGATATAATCACACTTCTTTTATCTCACAAGGCTCGTAAGAGAAACAATAACAAAAAACACTATATACCTGTGAAGAAGTGTTATACACTTACCATTTTCCATCTGATTTCTAGATGATATCAGTGCAATCACCCCCAGGGAAGCTAGTTAAGATACAGCAATCCTTGGCTGTGTCTGTGGTCTCTGTGCTTCTGAGGTGCACTGAAACAGACAGTAAGCAGCAACCCTTTCCCTCCTATGGAGTTTTTTTTTCCTCCCATGGCTGCTTGCAAGTGAGATCCTAGAAGAATTGCTGAGCTTCTATTAAACTTCTCCCTTTACTTAATCTGCTTGAAAAGAACCTTGCTTCATACATTTGTACACATCACCACCTCAGAATAGCTCTGTGAAAATGCACTCCTGTTCTCTGGCCTGCTTGGAGAAAAGAAAAGCAAGTCGTTTTCAGTGCAGCATGAGTTCAGATAGAGAACAGAAATTTTCATGATTAAAGTAAACTGGTGTTATAATTACAGTACTTAAGACACCCTCAGACCGAACATCACTTTTACTCTTCTTGCTGTAGATAAGGACATCATCAGACTCTATAGGTCCTCTTACAATGCAATTGGCCTAATCAATTCATGGCAAAGTGACAGTAAAGCATTTCATGGACCTTTTCCTCTCTACCTCTATTCCAGGATGGGAGAGGCTGAGTATGAATGCATGAGCACTTACTTATTTTCCTAGATTCTGAATCCCATTCCATATTAATTAGCTTGGATTATCTAAATATAGCTCCTATTCCTTTGCTTTCGCACTTATCTACTCCACCTACTCCTGAAACTTCTTCATTTTCAGGAATGAAAATTTCAGGAATACTTCTTTTAAGTTTCTGAATAGCTGGGATTATGCCATGGACTCAGTGGGCCTTTGGAGTGAGAAAGGACCTCAGCTTAGAAAGGAGGGAAGTGAGGTCCAGAGTTGTTCAACAATGGATTACAAGTCACATATGCAATGAGAAATAGATCCAGACCAGAGCCTGGGTCTCCTGACTTCCATCCTGGGTTTCCATCCATTACGTACCCAGTAATGGTCACTGCACCACAGACTCACATGGAACACAACCCACAGACTTTGCTTTGAGGGACACGGAGGCCAAAGCTTTCCTTCGCCTTCTGCTTCTGTGCCTGTATAAATTGGGAGCATTTCTACATTTCCCTTTGGCTGTGGGTGGTCCTGGTGTCTCTTGAGAAAGACAGAAGGGGCTAGACTGAGGTTTCTTGGCAAAATGTTAAGTCTGAATTGTTCACTTTCCAGTGTAACCCACATTTCCCAGGCTGGGGTAGCCTGGAGGTAGAACAGGGTCCTAGTAACAGCTATAAAACTGTATCTTTCTGACGCTGGTCTGATCCAGCCTCGGGAATTCCAGCCCCCTCAAATACTTCCCAAATTGTTTCAAGGTTCTCAGAAGTTGTTTCCTAGGAGCTCTGAGAACTAGTTTTTAGGTTTTATAGTCTTTAAGTATCACTGATTATCATAACCTTCTGGGAACTAACTAAAAATTGGATTTTATAACACCACCCCCAGAAAATTTGAACTGACAGGTTTGGGATTTGGCCTAGGAATATGTAAGTCTTTAACTCCTCACATCAATTTGAGGATCAGCCAGGTCTGTGAACTCCTGTTCTAGTTACACAGGTCATTATTTCAATACATATTTAGAGCCCACTGTATCCTAAGCACTGTTTTAGGCCCCGGATATAAGCAATGAAGAAAATTACACTTTGACCTGCTTCTAGTTTTGCAGTCTTAAATTTGACTTTCAATATGGCAACTGGAGTGACACATCTAGAACATGTATCGGACCCTACTTCCCTATGGATGAAAATCCTCCAGTAACATCCTGTACAATCACATAACAAAGCCCAAGTTTGTTCATTGACCTATCTCTCTCATGCTGGGGCCCCTACTCCCCTTAGACACCATCGCCCTGCTCTCTCCTGTTCATGCTATCCTCTCCAGGCATATTGGGCCCTTGCTGATCCTGAAACACAAAGGCTTACTTGTAACATAAGACCCTTTGGCCTAGCTGCTTCCTCTGTTTAGGAAACCCTTCTACAAAATATTCCCATGGCTTTGTTCTCCCATTTTCCTCAATATCTACCCAAATATCGAATGATGGAAAAGGCCTTCTTTGTATAAAGAAAGCACCAATACTTCTACCCTCACTTTGACTTTGCTTTTCTCCATTGTATTTGTCACATTTAATCATTTGTTCATGTATTGTCTGTTTTTCTCCCCAGTGGAGTGAAAGCTCTAGGAGGTCACATCTGTGACTCCCTGCCAAAATCTCAAAGGTATCAGTGTTTTTGTAGTTGTTTCCAATGCAGGAAGCTCTTGGGCACTGCCACAGCCAGTGCTGCCACTGCTGTTCTCACCAGTTCTGTGCTAGCACCAAAGGTATTGCTGCTTCAGCTCTTTGATGCCCAGCAGGTATGGGAGAAATCTCTCTTTTAGGTTTCAGCATGTCCCTTATTGGAGAATCCTTAAGAAAGGATTTAGGTAGGTATCCAGAAGCCAGTCAGAGTAAATGTATATCATAGCCCATGAAATGAATGCAAATATTTTAAGAATATTTATATTCTGAATCCTAGCATGAACACTGCTTAGATTCAAGCAGAGATATTAGCTACATTGGAAAAACATAGAACACTAAAGGAATTATTTTCTTAATGGTAGGAGGTAGTTCTTGTAATCATGGAAAAATATGAGCTATAGCATCACAGAAGTTTGGTTTCAGATCCTACTAGCAAGAGACAGAAAGCTCACAGAGGGAGATAGTACAGTTTTCATATTCTTCCCAGTTACTCTCTCTAGAAGTATGGGAAACCTCTGTTATGTGCTATTTGAGGTGTTGGAAGGAAGGAAGCAATTTAATTAAATAAAAGCCTATTCCATTAGTGTAGTTTCTTGCTGAAATATGTGCTATAGTAATATGCAGTGTACACATATATACCTTGTTAAAGAATGGCTGCTTCTCTAATTTTCCTTATTCTGGACACAAGAATTGTGATTTTAATAGTCCAATAAGATTCACCCATGTAAAGAATTTTTAATTAACAAGACTTAGAAAGGGCCTTTCATTGAGAACTTTCTGAAGAGGACTAAGGAATGACTGCACCCTCACTACATAATAAGAACTATACTCTGTGTACCTATTTGTAGAAATAATATTATGTACACAGCATTCTTATATCCTACTCTAAACAGTCCCAAAGTAACAAGTAATAAAACTTCATCTGCATGGATGTGGAAAGTTTGGTTTTGTATGTATCCCTTGCAGTTCTCATATCAAGGCCTCTGATTGACCCACCAAGGTTTGCTTCTGGCTTCAGAGTCCTTATTATTAATCCCAGATAAGTCTAAAGCTTTTCTTGTTAACTCCAGGAAGAGTATGATGCTGTAATTCTCTGTCTATCTAACTTGAATGCTTTTGTTTGAAGTCTCTCTGGTGACCACGTTCTTTCTGAGGAACCAGCTGTTTATTGGGCTCTCCGGAAACTTTGAGGAAAGAAGGGGTTATACAGTCAGCCTGATGAGAACTTTTTATGACATGGTTTCTTCTGGCTATTTTACGGGTAAGAGTATCAAATGTCTGTGAGGCAATAATTGCTCTTGATATTTCTGTTTAATCTCTCCATTTTAATATCACAATGGCTTATATTATGACCATCGCTGACCAGAAATGGCAGATAGGTTGACAGAAACTGACAATAGAGCCTATTCAAACAGCATGCTCATGCTCTGCATTGGCATGAACAAACATCCATTTTCCCTTCTTCTTTAGTATTTCCTATCTTGATGAATAGCAGCACAATGGTCCACCTAGTAATTGCAGGCAGACTCCCATGCCTCTCTCCTGACCTCATTTTTCACATCACACCAGGATCAAATGGTCCTAATATTACTTTAATTTATCCTCTCCTGTCTCTGGCCAAAAGTGCCCTACTTTAGACTTTCATTATTTCCTACTTGAATGATTGCAGTAGCCTCCTATTGGTTCTCTCTACATCTCATCTCACCTTGTGAAATCCATGCTAAGTGTTCCCACCAGAGAGCCCTTAAAAAAACAAAAACAACTGGAATATGCTTCATCTGCTTCAAAATTTTCTAAGATTGCCTCAAAATATAATAGAATGTCTCTAATTGTGGTCTTTGGACCTTGCACATCAGAATCAATGTTAAAGACCTATATTCATACATTCTAGAATTTGGAATTTGCATTTAAAACATGCTCCCAGGTGACTCATGCACACTCAAATAGATAAGAACACTGACCTACCTAAATGATAAAGCCACCAGTGCTCACAATATCATATGGTAGTACTCTGCTTATATCTGCAGTATTGTCTTACACCTTGTAATACCACTTACTTTACTCTCTATTCATAATGATCTGTATGTAGTTCTGGAGACATGTTCACTGATCAGGAAAAAGTCTCCATTTAGGTCCAGTGAGGGTCTGGCATTTCTGGACCACTCAAAGTTCTCAGTGGTTTATTGGCTTCAATAGGGTAGGACTAGTTGTGGTGAAAGATAGCATTCAATTTTATTACAGTCGAAGCAAAGCCTAGGTAAATATAAACTTTTCCATTTACACAGAGTAAATAATACAGACAAAAATGTATTCCCTCTACAACTGCACTTCTAATGTAGTAGCCACTGGCCATATGTGCACTTGAAATGTGGCTGGTCTGAACTGAAATGTGCTGCACATATATTAGATTTTTGCAAAAGTAGTATGAAGAAAGAATGTAAAATATCTCATACATAATTTTTAACATACTCATTCTATATATCAATACAAAAATATTTTGTATGTATTGGGTTAAAGAAAATATGTTATTAACATTAATTTTTTTTTATTTCACAAGATAGCCTACAATAAGAAAATTAAATTCACTTGTAACTTTTTACTTTTTTTAAATTTCAGAATTATGAGGGTATAAATGCTTTGGTTACATAAATTGCCTTTGCACCACCCAAGTCAGAGAGACAAGTGTGCCCATCCCCCATACAGCAAACTGTTAGGTGTGAATTTACCCTTCTTCTCTCCTGTCCCAGCTGCCTGACACCCGATGAATGTTACTTCCATATGTGCACATAGGTGTTGATCGATTAGTACCAATTTAATGGTGAGTACATGTGGTGTTTGTTTTTCCATTCTTCTGATACTTCACTTAGAAGAATGGGCTCCAGCTCCATCCAGGATAATACAAGAGGTACTTCATTTTTATGGCTAAGTAGTAGTCCATGGTATAGATAAACCACAATTTATTAATCCATTCATGTATTGATGACCACAATTTATTAATCCATTCATGTATTGATGGGCACTTGGGTTGTTTCCACATCTTTGCAATTATTAATTGTGCTGCTATAAACCTTGATGCCACAGCCAGGACATGACTAAACAAAAAAAGAAAACTGCAGACCAACATCCCTCATGAATATAGATGCAAAAATTCTCAATAAAATCCTATCAAACTGAGAAATCTGCTCATCAAAAAATAATCCATCATGACCAAGTGAGCTTCATCCCAGAGATGCAGGGATGGTTCAACATATGCAAATCTATAAATTTAATTCACCACTGAAATAGAAGTAAAGACAAAGACCATATGATCCTCTAAATATATGCAGAAAATGTGTGTAACAAAATTCAGCACCCTTTTATGATAAGAATGCTTAATAAAATAGGCATAGATTGGAATTACCTTAAAATGATAAAAACCATATATGACAAACCTGCAGCCAACATCATACTGAATGGGGAAAAATTGAAAGTTTGCCCACTTAGAACTGGAACCAGACAAGATTACCCTTTATCACCACTTCTATTCAGCATAGTGCTGGAAGTCCTAGCTACAGCAATCAGACAAGAGAAGGAAGTCAAAAGTATCCAAATGCGGGCAGAAGAGGTCAAACTATGGTAACCAAAACACATGGTACTGGCATAACAACATTGACATAGACCAATGGAACAGGACTGAGAATCTAGTTATAAAACCATCCTCATATTGCCATCTGATCTTTCACAAAGCAGACACAAACATACACTGGGGAAAAGAATCCTTATTCAATAAATGGTGCTCGGAAAACCAGATAGCCACATGTAGAAGACTAAAATAGAATCTGTACTTCTCACCTCTTACAAAAATACACTCACAATGGATAACAGACTTAAACCTAAGGCATGAAACCACAGGAATTCTAGAAGAAAATGTTGGAAAAACTATTATAGACATTGGCCTAGGTAAAGAATTTATGAAGAAGACCCCAATAGCAATCACAGCAACAATAAAAATAAATAAATGAGACCTGGTTAAATTAAAAAGGTTCTGCACATCCAAGGAAAACAATCATTAGAGCAAACAGACAACCGACAGAATGGGAGAAAATATTTGCATGCTACACATCTGATAAAGGGCTGATAACTAGATTCTATATAGAACTCAGGAAAATCAGCAAGAAAAAATCAAACAACCCCATTAAAAAGTGAGCAAAGAACATGAACAGAAACTTTTTAAAAAAAGATAGACTAATGGCCGAGAAACATGAAAAAATGTTCAACGTCTCTAATCATCTGGGAAATGCAAATATCCCAGGGAGATATCACTTAACTCCTGGGAGAATGACTTTTATCAAAAAATCCCTAAACAGCAAATGTTGGCATGGATGTGGAAAGATGGGAACACTCATATACTGCTGATGGGACTGCAAATAAGTACAACCTCAATAGAAAGTATTATGGAGATATATCAAAGAACTAAAAGTAGAACCACCTTTTGCTCCAGCAATCCCACTAATGCGTGTTTATCCAAAGGACAAAAGACATTCTATAAAAAAGACATCTGCACTTTTTACTTTTTGAATGTAACTACTAAAAATTTAAAATTGTTTTTGTGGCTTACACTATATTTCTGGCAATACTACTCTGGTATACACAAACGTTGAACATAGACATACCCTATGTATGCCCAACAATTCCATTCCTAGGCATGCACATGAAATAAGGTCTACGTATGTTCAACAAAAGTCATGTCCTAGAATGTTCACAGTAGCATTATGCTTAAGAATAATAAACCAAGGCTATAGTTTCCACCATGTCTTTTTTGTGTCTCTATTATCTACAACAGTCAAAGTTATACAGTATATGCTTGTTGAACGAATGAATGAATGTTTGAACAACTGTTGGCAGGCTATCTCTGTGGATTCGGGAAGAGAAACAGACCCTAAAGAATGGAGGGATTTTTGTGCTATGGAAGGTATCTATTCCAGGGCCGAGGAACAAATATTACTGAAAACATGAGTTGATTATGTTCCTTTCATGGCAGACATCACATTAAACAGACCCCTTACCCTAAATATTCCTTTACCTTATTTTTTTCCTCCAAATTATTCTTTACTATAAG
Organism: Lepilemur ruficaudatus; assembly: GCA_963574885.1. NCBI lineage: Eukaryota > Metazoa > Chordata > Mammalia > Primates > Lepilemuridae > Lepilemur > Lepilemur ruficaudatus. Next base: position 5,262 of record CAUYRT010031832.1, on the reverse strand, counting down.
CAACATCCCTGCATGCCTACCTACCTATAGAAAACTTCTACATGGTGAATTCTAAGACTGGACTTTCTGGAATAAACGGGGATGTACAGTTTGTGAGAGTACCTGTTTCCAATCAGAGGTGCGCCTTTATATTTGCAGCAGGTGCTACAATGCACATAAGCACCAGCATTTGCCCTCCTGGAAGGTCCAGCCTCCTGACAGCTCTCTGCATAGCAGCTCAGCACTTACCAGCCCTGACCACCTTCCCAATGCTCATATCCTAAGGTTGAGGGTTGAGAAGACAAACCAGAAAATAAATACACAGCTGTTTTGTTTGGGCAAGTCCCAAATTTCTGAATTGCTGATAAATCAATAATACCAATTTCAGAAGAAACTTTGCATGGTCTTGACATAAGAATAAAAACTACTTAAGAAATGTTATGAAAAATTCTATTGAACTTGCTCAAACAGATGAAAGAATAATTGGGCTGGCGAGAGCAGCTGTCCCCTAGAGCTACAGCCCTGATGTTCACATTCTCCCCCACTGAGCTCCCATTTGCAACCCAAGGACACACCAACTCCATATGCCTTACACATTTGCTTCTCAGTAGGAGCTTCCACTAAGACTATAGAGTATATGTATTGTTTTATTCTCCGGCTTCTGGGAAACTCCTTAAAAGCTTATGAACCTGGTTGGGACTATCATATCTCTGGATGCAGGATAGTGGTAATTGTATCAGTAATGGCCTTGAGGTCCTAGCTGGACTAAGAATTCTTTTTGAGATGTTCCTTCCAGGACAGCACAGGAGAAAACAGAGGAAAGAGAATAAAGATGGGATACAGAACAATGCGGAAAAACACAGTGGAGGTGACGGGTGGGGGTAAGGAGAGAGAGAATGAGAGAGAGAGAAAGATTGAGATAGATCCTGATGGATTGAGTCCCCGGGTCCAGGCACTCTTATGTTCTTTCTAGAAAATGACATGCAGGGCTGACAGCGAGTAACTTTACCTCTTACAGCCTTAGTAGTTCACAAAGTCTAATATGAACTGGGCCTTCCTAGATCCTCAGTTGGCCTCATTTTGTGTAACACACCTTCCCACCCACTAGCCTGCCACACATTAATCTTCTCTCAGCTCCCTGAAATCACCAAATGTGTGCCCACTTAAAGGTGTTTGCACCAAACATTCCCACTTTCCAATTTGCTTCTCTTTCCAAGGTCCAGGGGGCCTCACTTAGCTGACTTTATTTTTCCCACTCAGAACTAGGCTGGACTACCCGATTCAAAATAGCCACCCCATAACCATGTATCACATCACTTTTTAAAACGTACTGCATAGCATTTAAACTTGACAGTATTTATTAATTTATTGGTATGTGTATTGTCTGATTTTTCCCACTTGATTGTGAGCTCCATGAGAACAGCTCCTGGCACAGGATAAGCACTCAGTGGATAGTTGTTGAATGAAAGAACAATAATAATAACAACCATCATCAATATTTACTTTGGCTTAATCGTGCTTGGCACTGTTACAGGCATTTTATTGGTTAACAAATTAAATCATTGCAATGGTCCTATATGAGATTAATATTTTTATTATCCCCATTTGACAGATGATTAAGCTATGCTACAGGAAAGTTGAAACCCTCAAAGAACATGCTTTAAGCAAAAGAAAAACAAGCACTTTTGAATATTCCATGTGTTGATCAACAGAGCCAGGGCATGCCTGCTGCTGTAAATATTCAAAAAACAAGGATGAGTTCTAGTAAGAAAAAATGTGAAGAGGAGAAAGACAGAAGTAGAGGAGGTATTAGTTTTCTAGGGCTGTCGTTAACAAAATGCCACATACTTGTTGGCTTAAACTGAAATTTGTTTTCTCACAGTTCTGGAGGATAAAAATCCAAGTTTGGTTTCTTCTGAGACCTCTCTCCTTGGCTTGCAGGTGTCCGCCTTTTCCCTATGTCCTCACATGGTCACCCCTCAGTCTATATTTTCTGTGTCCCAATGTCTTCTTCTTGTAAGGACATCAGTCATATTAGATTAGGTCCCAACCCTATAACTTCATTTTACCTTAATTACTTTTTTAAGGATGCTATCCCCAAATACAGTCAGAATTATTAACAACTTCAACATATGAATTTCGGGGAGACACAGTGCAGCCCATAACAGCAGAAATAAACGATATATAAAAATGAGTAAAAATAAATGCTATCAAGGAGAGAAAGAAAGCTGTGATGTAAAGCATAAGGTATAAAAGACATTACTGCATAGTTATATAGAAAATAAAAGTAAAGTAGTTGTTAGGTAGATAGTGAGACATTCTAGCTCTCTTAGGGACAAAGGTGGGCCCCTTGCCTTGGTGTTGCCTTGAGCTATTGCCCCACCTGGGAAGAGGGACAAGGGCAGGCAACCCCTCTTGGTGTTGTCCCACCCTTGTGGTCCTGCCCTGAGCAAGCAGCAACTGCCACACTTGGGAGGAGGAACATGCCCTGCTAATCTGCAAAAGAATGCCAAGGACTCCCCCAGCCCTCAGACCAGGAAACTCAGGCACAATAGGATTTGGAAAGTGACCTAGAGTAACCTAAGGCTAATTATCTTGTCATTAACTGTCCATCAGAGTGGTTTCAGTAGTGACATCTGAACCATGAGGAGGGCCTAATCCAGACACTATAAAACAAGATCCCAGACCGTTACCAGAGCCCTCTTGTTACGACAGGGTGTCTGTTCACCCTCTGTGGCAAACGAATCTTGCTCTTGCTCTGTAAACCTATCTTATCCTTCCTTAATAAACTTCATTTCATGTTTGCCTTTCTTTTGGTGTATCTAGTTATTCTTCGGCCAAGAGCACACCAAGAACAGAGAATGAGATTGCCAACCCAGCAAAGCCAACAAAGGAATAAAATAAAATAAATCAACGTATTCAGTGAAAAAATAAAAGAAGTGTGAATATTTGTAAAAAGACAAATAAAAGATGGAATACATAAAAGATTAATTAGCACAGGAAAAAAGAGACAGATGAGGACAATGACCTAATCAATAAAGAGGAAAAGAATAAAAAAGGTAAAATTGGAAAACAAGTTCTGCAACATTACTAGATTTATGCTGGATTTCATTTGGTTTTGTATTGGGAAATGACCTATCATTTTTGTAAGGTTGAATAAAGAGGCACATGATTTCTATGACTAAAGACTTTGCTGGTTTGAAATATTATAAGACGGCAATGCTGATATTGGAAATATCATGGAGATAGAGCCAGGAATACTTTCCTATATGACAGCACTGATCTTTGTCATAAGAGAAAGTGTATCAGTGCATTTTATAAAGCTTCAGGGGGCTTTTAAAAGCAAAGAAATTGAAATTGAGTTAGCCGGAATCCGACAGCAGGTTTAACAGGAGATACTGTTCTGCTACAACTCTCACCAAGGGAGTTCAATTTCAACAGTGCTAATCTTTCCACAGTGGTGGAAGTTTAAATTTTGTGCCCCAGAGGAAAAATTTCCAAAGTAATTCCCATTGAACTTGCCTCCCAGAAATTCCTGCATTGTGCACTACCCAGGTACTCACTCACATGTGCCTCTCCAGGGGCCATGGTACTTCTCTCTCTACTCTGTAAAAACTTACTCATTTGACATTTCAGATGCTGAATTCTCTATTCCAATGTGGTTAAATAAAGTTTCTTCTGTTTCATAAAACTTCTGGCATAGAATTTTAAAGTGAATTTTTTAATTTTAATGTAATCTTGCCCACCTAATTACAAATTAATATAATGCTTTCAAATATAACTCTATCCTTGTTAGCATAGTGGTAAGCAAAAAAAAAAAATAGAGAAAAAAATTTAGAAAATGAAAAAATAACATTTTCAAAAAATAAAACAAATAAATATAATTCTAGATTGTTTTCTTTCTTATAGTAATTATTTAAACTTTCCCTCTGCACTTTCAATAATTGGAGTTTATAAAACAAACTGACAATAGACAGATTGACAGGAAGAAAGGCACACAAATTTATTTATGTATAAATGCATGGAAGCCACACAAGATACGGGACCCAAGGAAGGGCCAGATGGATAAAGATCAAATAGCACCCTCTTCATAGCAGAGAGGGAGATGGGAAAATGTCGGCAAACTTGAGGTGTGGTAAATGACTTTTAGGAGAATTGAATGGGCCGACAGAACAGACAATGGTGTGTATGTACATGATTCTCTCTGGAAACCGAAAGGGACTACAGAAGAGACAGTGGCCTAGGACAAATTTCCTCCAGCTGCGTGGGAGGTGATGACAGATGGCAAGACAGTGTGGGGTGGAACTTCACTGTGAACAAAGGTTGTTTATGCAGGTAAAGTGTTTCAGAAAATCTCTCAGAGCTGTCCTCAGACAAATAGATGTAAAGTCTGTCTGGGCCCATGGAGAACTTACAATCTTTTCTCTGGTGGTTAATTTTTCACGGTGGTTAATTTTTCTTATTTGATAAGACTTCTAGGGAGGTGATTTTAAGACAATTGCATTTTTGTTGGAGGAATTTTCCTCAGTCAGATAAGAGAATTTCTAGAGAAAGCCCCTCCCTGTGTTTGATAGGTGGAAGAGAAACAAGAGAAGGTTAGAAAGTCCTTGGTTCAGAGGTAGCTTCTAAAGGCCTTTTAATTTCCTTTGGTTCAAAGTACTAGGCATGCTGAAACATTATACTTTGGGGTATCATTTTCTGAGCCCCAATTCTCACGGGACCTGGATCACCTGGATCACTTGGGGTGCTCTTAATAAATGGAGATTTCAGGAACCTACTCCATATCTACTGAACCAAAACATCAGGGATTGGTCCAATGAAACTACATTAAAACAAGCTTCCCCGGTGATTCTAATGCTTCCTAAATTTTGAGAACTACTGGTAAATACTTTATATATAACAACTAAAACTGAATTCAAATAAATCATCCTTCTCATATATCAAACACTTCATTGCAATTTGTCATACATATGAGTTTTGTCTATATAACAAATTATTTTTGTCTTCTTAAAATTTTCTAAAAATCATCTTCAACTTTAAATTTCTCTGCCATTCCCATGAATATTTGAAAACTTTTTGTTGTTGTTGTTGTGTTTTCTTTTTCTTTCTTTCTTCTTCTTCTTCTTTTTCTTCTTCTTCTTCTTTTTTTTTTTTTTTTTTGCTTTAGAGAGTTTACTGTAACAGTTAATGTCAGCTTCATGAACCCAAAGTACATTACACATACAAACAAAAGCAGAACAAACACTTTATGTCTGACTGTGGTCTTCACTGAAACAGAGTTTT
>CAUYRT010031828.1:0-22370 GCA_963574885.1 Lepilemur ruficaudatus | reverse complement strand
GGCTAGAGTGAGTGCCATGGCGTCAGCCTAGCTCACAGCAACCTCAAACTCCTGGGCTCAAGCGATCCTCCTGCCTCAGCCTCCCAAGTAGCTGGGACTATAGGCATCTGCCACCATGCCCGGCTAATTTTTTCTATATATTTTTAGTTGGCCAATTAATTTCTTTCTATTCATAGTAGAGACGAAGTCTCGCTCTTGCTCAGGCTGGTTTTGAACTCCTGACCTTGAGCGATCCGCCCGCCTCGGCCTCCCAGGGTGCTAGGATTACAGGCGTGAGCCACTGCGCCCGGCGAGTCCTTATATTTTTATTCTTAGCAAGGAAAAAAATAAAACGTGGTTTAGAGCCTGTCTAAAATCTCTATCCCTAACACCAGAAGGCATTTCCTTAGCTTCTCTGATACAGATTCCAAGAAAACAGTCCGAGAAAAGGTTCGCCCTCCTCTTCCCCCATCCCACCAGCAGTCCCTGTGTCTTTCAGAAAGCCCCAAAGATACACCATTCTTCCCCCCTCCCACCTGTTTCCAAATGGTATTATAACTATGTATGGAATAAATAAATCAAGGACAAACATGGAACACAAACCACCCGCTTTCACTAACAAAACTAACATTATTACCTGATTCCAAGATAGGCTGGGAAACCAAAGCCAGTCTTTGAGCAAATGTTATTTACTTATTTGAATTTTGGTCGATGTTTTGCCAAGAAAACACCATTTCTTGGGTCATGTGTGCCATTTGGAACTATTTTACCAGTCACTTAACAGGTAACTCATTTCCGTAACTATAAAGAGTGTAACGCAAGTGAGCATGTCTACACTGATTTACATTTTGGAGAGGCATCCGCAAGAGATCATTTAAAACATCAGTAAGATCTAGCAACACACCAACTGCCATATAAACACAAGAAACCTACATAAATGCGCCATACCCCTAAATTCCTATAGGTAGCAGGAGGCGATTTTCTACACTGATGCCTGTGTTATGGGTGTTTCCTGCCGTCTTTGTTGCTACTTTCCTTATTCACCTGACCTTTCCCCCTTGTATCTCTTATTTCTCTCTTTTATCCATTATCTCTTATTTTGTTTCCTTCTTCCTAAGGCTTAAGCCCGTCCATTTTTGTTTTGTTCTGTTTTTTTTTTTTTTTAATTAAAGCATTGGGAATCATTTCTGCAAAGAATAATTCTATTCAAAACAGTTCAAGGTTAGGCAGACGCATTGGGGGCCAGGAGGGAGTAGCCAGAGGTCCCCGCCAGTCTGGGTCTCAGCAACCACTCCCTACAAGGTGACTTCCAAGGATTTGAAACTTAGTCTCTTAAGCCAACCAGCAGGAACCCTAGGCCATGGGTGGCCTATTTGACGCCGCTTACAGCCGGGCAGCCGGGGAGACAGGTGAGCACAGAACATCGGCAGCGATCAAGTGTAAAATTACGCGTTAACATTCGCACCCACCACCTCGCACCTCCCTCGAGACTCTGGAGCCCGGTACCTGCTGCTGCTGCTGCTGCTGCTGCTGGACCTGGACGTGGGCGAGGTCGGCCGCCCCGATGTCCACAGCCGGTGTCTCTCCGTTGGACCGCCCCTCCCGAAGACCGCCACACTCTAGCAAGTGGTTGCTGCCGCTCGACCCATTCTGGATGGCTGAACTGTTACTTTTTGTCTCAGGCCCAGATTCTTGCATCATGACTCAAAAACCTGATATAAGGATTTCCAGGAGGGGGGAGAAAAAAGAAGAAGAAGAAGAAGAAAAAAAAAAGCAGCTGTTAAAACAGTTGTTGGGCATAGGGAGAAGGGCCCACACTTTAAATGTTGCCAAAATCTGTAAACAGTTGTCATTTTCTTTCACTCAATTTATCCCTCATTAGTGGGCCGCTCCCCCAGTTTATGAGTACGAGAAGCTGTTGTTCCCAATTCAAGTTTTAGCAGTATTGCTTTACATACATATTCTTTTTCCCCTTAGGAAAGAAAAATATTTTTAGATGAACCTGGAATTCAGGATTAAATTTCTCTCATGATATCTGGATGTTTTGTTTGAAAACCAGTAAGTTATCCTATAGAGCAGATTAGGTATATCATTAAACTTTAATATGTGCTGGGTGGTGGTGTTAGGCTCTCAGAGAAAACAGTCTCCAACTTCCGTCTATCAAGAGAAGACAGGCATCACCAGGAAGCCCCCCGAGGTAATTTGTGCTGGAAAAACCTAACAGTCAAACACCAAAAAGCATTTTAAAGATCCGTTCTCCTTGGAATCATTCAGACACTGAAACACTTCAGAATTGGCCACTGCAATAAGATAGGCCACTTTCAGAGGGAGAGAGAGAGAGGGAGATAGGGAAAATAGAAGTTTCCACTTTTCAAAACCTAAATCAATTTAATCTCTGATCTTTGTTTTATGGTTAAAACGGACCTGGGGAAATCTCAATCAAATTTAGATGTTTCTCTGGCTGGATTACTGACGTCTAATTTGGTTTAAGGTTTGAAAGGTATGGGCCCTATATTTAATTTTGGAGAAAAATCTTGCCCAGGTAGACCTAAGAAAAGGTCTGAATCTGAAGGTACTAAATGTCTAATAGAAAAAATATATGGAGTACAAAATGCGTAGCTAGAACGTATCTCCTGGGTATAAATACATTTCACATTCATCCTTGTTACTCTCTGGGCACAAAACCATTATCCCGGAGAGCCAGTCCAGCTCTAGACTCGGTAAAGGTGTCCAAAGCTGACAAAAGACATGTATTCATAAAATCTGCTATCAACTGTTACCATCTATTGATCACTGGTGTGGTGCCAGGTAGGCCCTATTGGTTTCCGTATGTTCTCCAATTTAGTGGATGCAAACTGCTATCCCCAGTTTGCAAATGAGAAAACTGAGGCTCCATGAGACTTATTCTGATTTGTCCACTATATATATCAGAGCTAGTCATGGTAGAATCAGGATTTGAACCAGTTGTTAAATCAAAGCTCTTAACCACAATGTGTTTTTTTTTTAAAGTTGAGGGAAAAACAACAGCTATTAAAAGAAGTTGACAGTTCAAACACCAAAGCTGAGAAATGCTTGAATAATTAAGATTTTAATGTGAAATGCCAATCCCAGATTAAAGGGTAGAAAACTTTTACACAAATTTGTTCCAATCATGGAATGACAACCAGTGCTACAGATTTCTTCCCCATACGTGAAATATGTGACAACAGGGAAACTTAAACACTTTGGACATCTTTAGAGAACCCTGTTCTCTTTGCTAGAAATTGACTGAAGTCTGTTTCCTGCAGACTTGCACAAAAACCAAATGGAAGAATTAAAAGCAGAAAAATTCACATCTTTCTTCATTTCCTTTCAGAGCGCGGTATGATCCGACTTCACTACAGAGACTTCACAAACCCAGAAGATACATTTTTTTTTTAAGTTAATCCAATTCTGAGGTGGATTAAGAAAGGCATTTTTGGTTAACAGGTGGGAAACAAACTCAGAAGCAACAGCTGATTCACTCGCATTTATTTTTTTATTCTTTTTTTCACGCTCGACCCTTCAGATCAGACTTTCCAGTAATTATTGTCCTTTAAAAACTGCATTCATAGCCTCCCTGTCCACAGAGAAAAGGGTCTAGCAAAAAACAACTAAAACCTTCCCTAAGATACAAGAATCAGGCAATAAGATACTTTGTGGCAACACATACCTTCCTTCATCACCAAAAAAGAAAAACAATTGGTGAAACTAGGTATTTTTTTAGCCCAGTGTTTCCGTGTTTCTTCCACAAGCTTGCCCATCTGTACAGAGGTCAGGAAAAGGCACAGTGTCCCAGTATTTAAGGGACAGGACGGTGTCTTAAGAGTAGGTGGCAAGGAAGCCCCTTTAATTATTAGCATATATCACAAGTATACCTAAAGAAAAAAATGATTTTTTAACCTTCTGGGAATGCCTTACCCATATTGGGGACAGAACACCCCAAAGACAAAAGCATTGCATGTCTATAAACTCCAAGCCTGCCCTCCAAATGGGGCATATTTAGCCAAATATCCTGTCCTGGTGGAATGAATGCTGCTTTCACAGACTATGTGACCACCGGGACCCCAGACCTGAGAACAGGTGTCTAAGAGACTGGTCCTGCTTTTGTTTCCTTGGTTTGACACCATCCTGGTGGGTGGAGTAAGAACCATCTCCAACACACAATTTGATGAAAAAAGGCCCTGTTTTTGCTCCATGCCGTTCCAAAGAAGACTGCCAAGTCCTCCAGTACAAGTTTTGCAGGCATTGGGCCAAGCAGCTTGGCTTGTGAATCAGGTTTGTGAGAGTGCAGGCTTTGGGACCAAAATTGCATAAAGGATTATTTTGGTCTGAGGATGTCCTTAATTAGTCAAGTGCTAACAGTAGTATGTAGGTTGGAAGACTTAAAATTTCCCATCATCTCCCACACCAATCAGGAGAAAACAGCTTTTTGAAAAGCACATGTGAAAAAATAGGAGTGTGTCAATGTCTAAGAACATTTCTAACAGTGTCTGGGCCAGCAATATTTTCTATCGAAGGTTCCAAGCCGTTTAATAAGCCTTTGTATCTGTCCCACACTTCATAAACTGCAAAGCCCTTTGATGTACTTCTCAAACTCACAACAGGAGGGAAAGAAGGCAGGTAAATGTTACCCCCATTTTACAGACAAGAAAACGGAAGCTCAGTCGATTAAAGCAGTGGTCCCCAATCTGGCACCAGGGACCGGTTTCATGGAAGATAATTTTTTTAATGGACTTGGGGCAGGTAGAATGGTTTCAGGATGACTCAAGCGCATTACATTTATTGTGCAGTCAGACCTCTCTGCTAATGATAATCTGTATTTGCAGCTGCTCCCCAGAGCTAGCATCACCACCTCAGCTGCACCTCAGATCATCAGGCATCAGATTCTCATCAGGAGCCGCAACCTGGATCCCTTGCATGTGCAGTTTACAGCAGGGTTCTCGCTCCTATGAGAATTTAATGGCGCCACTGATCTGACAGGAGGCGGGAATGAGGCGGTGACGCGAGCCATGGGGCGCGGCTGTAAACACAGACGAAGCTCTGCCCCTCACCCTCTGCTCACCTCCAGCTGTGCGGCCCAGTTCCTAACAGGCCATGGACCGGCATCTGTCCTTGGCCCTGGGGTTGGGGGCCGCAGAATTAAGGGATAGATGTAGCCATAACTATTCCCCACTTTGGACATGAACTTGTCCATTCGATACATGATTGACAATTTCCAGTTTGTAAACTCCTGTGCTAGGCGGTGAATGAATAAATCAGTGAAAAGAAAACTAAGTAAGTTCCAGAAAAGACAACAATGAGGGTGGCAGGTGGACAAAGAAAGGCATCAAAAGACGACAGTGAAGTGTCAGCACTCTTTAGCAAACAATTCTTTTTCTGTTGAGTTTTACAGGATGAGAGTGATCTAAGCAGTGCACAGGAGAGGCATCTGTCTTCCCTATCACAAAACACTGTTCCCAGTTTTCTCAGAGGAAGCCTGTCCCATTTACATAACCTCCACTTCCCTCTGGGACTCGCTGTAACCAATGAATCGCCTTGCTCCACGACAAACGGACAAGAAACACCATATGATTACCCAGAGTGTCCGAGTATGGCGGTATGGCACTTGCAGGGCACGGCCACACCATACCCACTAGTAGCGAGTCCCTTCTCCAGAAACAAGCCAAACCTGCCTCTGCCTTCCTATACGGCCCCTCCAAATGAGCTTGGCCTGGTTAAATCCCACGATCCATTCAACACGACCCTGCGAAGGCTGAGGCCACAATCGCATAGATGTTGAAAAGCTTAAGGAAGCCGAGATGACCCATTTCTCGTCTTGCTTGGAAACATTACAGCACTACTGATTTCAAAAGATCGATTTTTGTGCTGGAGGGCCTTGCAGAGAAGGATAAGAACCAAGTTCAGCAGGCTTACTTACTGTCGCTGCCAACAGGGCTGCTCTCTGGAAGTATTCTGGAAAATTCATAATGTCCAGGCCAATGTATTTATAGTAAATTAAAGCAGTGCTTTATTATTATGATTATTTCCTTGGTTACAGTGTTGATGCTGAAAATTTAGGGAAAATAAAGCCCTTGTTATCATGCTCGTGAAAGATTTTAAGCTAACAAAAAGTTCAGTCTTGATTCCAGGGCAGTTAATTAAGGTTGACCAAGTCAGGCAGAAGTAAATTAACTTGGCTGATCAATTATTTATATGAAGCAGAATAAATGCCCTTAAAGAACTTGGTCTGTTCATGAAAGGATGTGTAAATTAAACTAAACATAGTTTTGTAAAATATGTTTCTACTTCTACGGGGAGAAGAGAAGAGAAGTTAATGGGTGAAACCATTTTTAGGAAGATGATTGCAGTGATTGCATCGTCCTCCCCTCATCCGAAAAGAAAAATTCTCTTTCTCATTGTTTATCCATCCACAAGGGAAGGAGGAAAATGGCTTGCAATTTTCAAGAGATAACAGAGGTTCATGAAAAAGGAAGGAAGGAAGGAAGGAAGGAAAGAAGGACAAAAGGAAGGAAGACAGGCAGGCAGGCAAAGGACGTGACTCTGACATCATGAATTTCATTATTTTAGAAACACTGAACACGTGGCTGTTACTTTCTCATCAGTCAACTCCACGCAGTTTTGTAGACTGAGAAAGAGTAGGGGTGGGAGTCGGGTCCCTTCATTTCTAAGAGAGGTATTTTTTAAATTTCTCTTGTTGTATCATTAAGATTCCAAACCTTCAATAATCATGTTCATGCCACGGAGGAGGAAGGAAGACAAATCTGTCTGGGTTAAGACAGAAAGCATATGTGTATCCCTGGGTCTCATCAAGCCAATGAGCTGCTTCCCCGCAAATGTGCAAAGGGTTTATGCGGCAACACAAGCCAAACAAAGGAGTTGCAAGGAGCAAGGTGCAGCTACAGGGACTCTTTTCCCCTAGGAGCAAACAGTGGGGTGGCCTGGGGTATTAAGCCAGCTCCTTGCTCTTATTCAACACAGACAGGGAACGAAACAACGGAAAACATCCCAGGTCACAGTCAGACTGTCCGCGTAGGACTTCCACAATGGAGACATCAGCTTTCCAAGCAACAGGCGCATGCTTTTCAACTCTTCACCCATCACCGGGCAAGATGCCACTGAAGCAGGTAGCAGGGAGGGGACGAAGGACTGGGGGAGGGGATTACAAATGAAACCTTGGGGTTAAGAACGCAGGACTGGGGAGAGTATGACGGAGGTGCCCCAACTGGCCCCAAGGTGCGGGGTCACCGTCCACAAGCCGGGCTGTGCAGCATACTCCTGAAGGAGAAAAAAAGGGGAAGGAGGAAGAACAAAACAAGGGAAAGAGTTACAGCAGCCGATGATGTCCTCACCCGACGTGAATGACCGGGTCGGCCACCACTGTTTGTCTGCCCACTGCCGCCGCTGCAAGGGGACCCACTGCACGGAAAGGCTACCTGAGAGCCAGGTTTAGGAAGCGAGGTCAGTGTGCTGTGCTGTGAAGGCACCATCTTCCGATACCAAATTTTCATAATTATAACAGAAAGATGTAAATTTTCTAATGCATGGCAGTTCAAAAAGTAATCAAGGGAATGAGCCGGAGGGCTATTTTAATGTATGCAAAGCTAGTGACCCGCAGTAAATGGGAGGTAAGCTACAATGAATGCAAAGTAATGCACGCGTACTAACGTCCTGGTCTGATGAGGGACGGCTAAAATTAACACCCAATTAATTTCCGAATTGACAAACAAATGAAACCCATAAATCTACTTTCTCATTAATTTTCTTGTGGTATAATTTAAAGCAGTAATATGAGGGCAAAAACTGAACATTATCCATCATAAATATCAAAAAGATAGCACTGTAACACCATAAATTATGCATATTACCTGTTGTTAAAAATGATTTATGTATTATCAACTTGATCGTGCATTATAGATGCCTACATCTATCTTTAAAAATCTGGAATTCCATTGAACACTTAGGAAGAAAAAGTTCAGAAGTGATGAAATTGGCAAAAACATTTTTTTTTAACAAAATAAAACAAAAACAAAAAAAAAAAACATGGTCATGTATTTTGCCATATGAGAGATCAGGGCAAAACTGCAATCATTCCAGGTCTCAGGTGAGTGGAGTTTGAAAATATCACGGAGGTGATGGGCCAGGCTTCCCAAAGGAGAGAAAACAAATCAGCTGCAGGAGTATAGCTCCTAGAAAGGGGGCCACTCATCTGTCCTGCCTTCTAGAAGGCAGTAGATGCAGGGCTTGGTGCAAAATAAGGAAGGGTACAGGCAAGACGCATCTCAGATGGCCAGTGGGAAGCTTCTATAGCTATGAGGCCCAAGGGAACCCCAAGTTGCTGAGAACTTAGAAAAATAATGCTTATTTTCAATAACGTAATAGGTAGTTCTCCTGCCTTCAAAAGAGGAAAAAAGAAATAGGAACTAATTTGCATTTATCAATTAAACCAGAAACAGTTTATATTTATCAATGACATGAAAAAAGAGGCATTCAAATTAAAACAGCTTCCTTCCTCGCCTTCTCATCTCCATTTGTTCAGTAAAATAATGTTATAATTTTTTTTTAGAAAATCCTTTATTTTACACTTAACTTTCAGGTAAACCCTGTATTTAATGGGAATTTAATAAATAACTGCCCTGAACCTTTGCCTAAATGATTAAATGACAGCAAAATCCAAGTCCAATCTCTTGATCAAATGAGATCAAGGGCTTAGGCCAGCTAGCAACTTCTTCATTCCTACTTCTAGAAGACTTTACTTTCTACACTTCTTTGGAAGGGCGAACTGTTTTGGTGTTCTGAAACTCAGAAAGTAACTTAAGCCACTGTTAGGTCTCAGTGGCAGTAGGATTGCCCCAGTCATTGAAAATTTAAAGATAATTAACCAGTAAAAAATCCCACCCTACATGAGGATAATTCAGCTAGACTGGGAATGGCAGAGAAAAGGATGTCCCATTCTCCTGTGATTCATGACTCAGAACAGAGGTGGTGGAACAGCGTGGTCATAAAAGAATGTCCCTATCCAAAGCAAAGGTTTCCCTTCTCCACTAGGCTTTCACATGAAATGACAGGAGACTTCCTATTTCCAAGGAAAAAGGGTTTCTGAGTTCCAACAGCAAGGTTGTCAGAGAAACTGTCAATTCTCACTTTGAAGAAGTCTCTTCAACTTTCCCAGACACTGTAATCTTTATAGGAACACAAATGAACGCAGAAAACAACCCACTCCCCTCTAAAAATTACAGATGCCTAATTTATATTTCTTTTAGTTTTTCAAGCTACGGCGGGTCCTGCTTCCCTTCTGTCCCAGCAGACACGACTCCAACGGGCTGTCATCCTAGCAACTGTGGGCAAACCGTGGAAGTTAGAAAGGAGTCGCTCTAGGAAACAGAAGTACAAAGGCGAATGCGTCACCCACTCCCTCGCATATTAATCCAGACGAGCTCAAATAATTAAACAGAGACCGAAAAGGAGCTTTGCCAATGCAGGGCTAGGCTGTTTGTTTTGCCACGAGGAAGCCTCTGAAGGTCAGGCATGACGGGGCCAGGTGTTCTGGGGAGCTTAATTAAAATGCACCTTTACAGAACAAAACAGATTTTAAGTTTGAGAACTAACAAAGCCCGCGGAACTTTAATCACTGGGACATTCAGACAGCTGAACTCTCTCACAAATAGCCTGGTGGCATAAAGTGACCAACAACCAGTTCAGAATACCTTTTCTTTCATTTCCATATTTTTATATCACTCATTGTACAGGGGGCCAGGTTCATAGCATCAATCGATGACTGGCACGTTCGACAACACCCTTCACGTCTCCCCAGCTTCGCCTCCCATCCCGAACCGCTCCAGTGGCCAAAGCGAACAGTATGTTCGCAGCATCGTGGCCACTCACTGCGTGCAGGCCTCCAGAACTCTGCTGTTCGCATCTCTCCGTCGTGTGCAAGGGACGTTTATTTAATTTTAGTCTTTGAAAACTCCAAGATACCTAGATGTATTTTTCCCCCCTGCAAGTTGCTCTCATAGACAGATCAGCAGGCCTTCTCTAATAAAAAACACCACCGTTTGCCTCTGAAGGTCATGCACACCCTCAACCCCCATCCAGTCTGTGTTGTATCTTTGTAATTTACGGCAAATGCTAGCAGGCCATGCCTAGTATTGAAACACAAGGCAAATTCAGAAGCAGCAACAAACAATAACTTGGAAAAAAACAAAACAAAGATGATGGGAACTGAGTTTTCTCTGTCGTTTGCAAAACATGACAAAGGACAGGCTAATGTTCAGTTCTTATCTAATGTGGCTCCCAGTGTCCAAGGGACAAGAGTCACACGTACGTACTGAGCTGAATAAAGAGACACATGCTTGCTTTACTTAATTAGAAATGGTACAAAGCATAAACTCATTTTGAAATGACACAGGTAAGAGTCACAGGTTAAGAGTAAAACACTAGCTTTCAAAAACACGTAATGCATATTAAAACTGTACAGTTTCTTCCCAGTTAAAATGTCTCCATTTGTACCAGGGAGGATTTATTCAGAAAACATCAAACTAAAAGTTAATCTTACCTTCTACAAACTTGACAGAGAGTCTATGCATCAAACAGGATCATACCAAGCCCACACAACAACACACAAGACCTACACAGTAACACAAAATCCAAGGATTGTACCTTTCGATGGTGACTGCCTTGTTCATAGTACTAGACTTTTTCTCCTGCACCTTCTAAGTCCTTGTTTGTTCCACAAAGAATTTTCTAGCCATCTGATGCTCTATTACTGAGCTAGTGGCCTTTCAGGAGAGCTCTCTCCCTTCTGAAAAAAGCAAACAACTGCATAGATATCATTACACTAAGGAAATCTCTTAGAAAAACCAAACAACTTGCTAATCTCGCCAGCCCCTTCATCCAAGCAAAAGATAAGAAAAGCAAACCTAAGTCTGTTTCAACCACATTCCAGGGACAAGTTCCCCTTTTTCTTTCTTTATCAAAATTCTAGCATTTAAGTTTGTGTGCGTGTGTGTTTTAAACAGACCTTGCAGGATAAACTGCTGCTCACACCCGCAAGCAAAGCAATATTTGTTTAATAACGATTGCTGCCATGGGTACAGTAAACAAGGGGCCCAGCATTTGTGTTTATGAACAAACACATCATCTTACAAGAGCAATTTAACATTAACCAGGTGGAATAATCAACAGATTTCATAGGTGACACCAGGGGCAGGGCTAACATAAACACAACTGGGGAGGAGAAAGGGGCCACTCTTCAGGAATCAAGGTCGAGGTAAATGCATTACAGAGTAAACAGCTGGGAAGAAGGCAAGATAAACAAACAGTCATTCTTCTGACATTTAGAGAGGCAGAAAGGTTGTATGTTACAAAGATCAGCTGCTGACCACCATGAAATCAAACCAGTTGGAGCCCAAGCCTGCTTGTTTGCACAATGCCATGTTTGCTTATAAACAGCAATTTGCTGTTACCAACATCACATTACTCATCATCATATAAGCCCGGGTGAATCGAGTCAGATCCGGTTAACTCTTTACTGGTGACACTACTTAGAAATAAAAAACAAAAATCAAAACAACTCCACAGCCCCCTACGAGAAAAAGAGGGCAACCCCAAATGGGGCAGAGAGAGCTCAGTCAACACCCTCTTATAGTATTTCCTGGCTTGCAGATAAAAACAAAGCATCGACATTGCTTAAACTGCTAAAGGCTGGATTTGAAAACAGCTTTCAAAGGCTGTAATGTTTTCATGCTGGAGTAAATCTGCATTCATTTCTTTTATCAATGAAATGCATGGGTCAAACACAGACTCTGATCTTGAAAGTTTCATCCAGAAGGAAAACCCTTTCTCCCCACACCAAGCTTCTGTTCCAAGGTACCTTTAAGCTCAATGGACCCACAAATGGATTTGTAGCATTCTCAACCACTCTGCAAAAACCAAACTATAGCAGGTTACGATTCTGTCCTTAAAAGAGATTATATAAATCAATCAGTTGATGTTCCATATAACCACTCAGGAGTTCATTTTGTCAGCTTATCAAAGAAATCTTAGGTCTTCAAAGCCCAGAGTGAATAGTAAGTTCAATTTGTCCACTCACAAAAGTGTTAAGAAGAAATGTTTAATCTTTAAAAATTCACCTCATGCGTACTATTACAATGTAAGGCAGATTACTGTGTATTTTAAGCAAATTATCATGCCTTATCAGAGATACTATATTTAGGGATACAATTTGCAATTAAAACATTAGTTTCAATCCATTTTACAGACACTTTTAATATTAAACTACTTAATTGTGATACGTGTGAATAACATCCCTCCATTACTTAAATTTTAATAAGGAAAACATACTTTAAAAAGTTTGGTTATCTGTATCTTACAGTTATAACTGGTTAATTAATTTTTTAAAATTCTGCATTATTTCAGCGCAAACTACAGCAAAACACTATCTGCTGGATACCCAAAGCAAAATCTGGTAATAAGAAAATTACGTTTAAAAAAATACAGATACACCTCAGTGGACTCTGGCAACTACATTATTAACAATCAGGCTACTGGAATTTTCAACTCTTGTCTTAAAAAAAAAAAAAAAAACATAAAAATTGTGTTGGTCTCTCCCTCCCTGAACACACCCCCCCTCCCCAGTTCCACTTTGCATGAACGTCTCAATCTCCCCTAGCAACCCTTGTTCCATCTCCTGCTTCAATTATCTAATCTTTGTTCTAAAACCTAACCTCGCAAAGTAGCTAGAATGTTTTCTTTCGTGTTTTTGTTTGGTTGCACTGTGGTTTGTTTCCCAAATCCCTCTCTGCAGGCAATCTCCTTTCCCCAAATCAACATACTCTCCCCCACGCCCCCCAACATCTAGGGAAGCAATTTTCCACTGGGCACTCACTGTCCTAGTAGGAGGCAACTTGGACCTGCTAATACCTTATGGACACACGGAAGGGACACCAAGAGCTAACTCCCTTTTCTGCCCTCGAAAGCCCTCTAGGGCTGAAGCTGGTCTACTGCCCTTGAGAAAGAAAACCAGACTTGCTCAACTGAATGATGATGCAAGTCCGGCTGCTGGAACAACCAACATAGAGAATCTTCCTCCGATGCTTTGAGAACAGAACGTCCTCAAATTCCATGCTCGCTACCCTGTGGGTGTGGTCAGGATGACCAGCAAGCAAAGACAGGTGTAGTGCCTTATACAACAGATGCCCCAGTGAAAACTCAAGAGACAAAAAAAGAAGAAGTAAAAGCTTGCGTGCTGGGCCCTGCCATCCTCACTCTCCTGCTTTCATGAGAAAATGCTGATTCCTCACTCTCTGCATTTCAACACCTGTCCGGTTCTCTCGAGCTTCATTTTTATTTACTTTTGTCCTGAAGCCTGGAAGAACCAGAATACTGGTAAGGGATTATAAACAAAGTTTATCATTTTAAATGGTAATCCAAAGAGTTATAAACATGTCCCTTGATAAAGGCCAATAACTGAGCCGGGGAGTTTCTAAAGCTAAGCTAAACCTAGGCATATAATTAATTACCCGTGGGGGATACTTCGTATTGGAAGATGAGCCCATGCCATGGGTAGGATAAATAATGTGTCTTCTTTCCTCTTCCCTAGTAGTGGTGTTAAACTTGTCCTAACTTACCTTCGGTTTCATTTCCATGTGTGCAGGTGACTTATTTTGTTCCCTAAGGATCCCAAATTTTAAAAGTTTTATTTTTTTTTAAAGTGGGTTGGTTAAGAAGTCTTTTAAAAGCAGTTCAATAAACTATTTTAAAAATCTAAAATAGTTCTAAGGAGGCTCTCTGGGGGGGACTTAATGTTGGAAAGGACTGATTTTTCCTCTCGTAACTCCTCTCTGGGATGAAAATCGTACAAATTCTGAGAGTCTGAGGGAGGTCGCGCCATGGGAGTGGACACCCGAGCCAGCTTCCCAAGAGCAACTTCTCCATCTTCATTACCTTTGCCATCTCTGTCTACACCCACCCTACTGCCACTTTTAAAAATGATTCACTTTTGATAAACAAATCTGTCTTCAGAGGAAACTTTGTATCGCTTCTTTAAAATGGAAAACCAGTGTGTAACCCTTTGTAGAAGGGAAAGAGTTTTCTAATACATGTAATAAAACCTAACCAATGTCACAGTTAAATTCTAGCTAGATCCCACTGGTCCTCAGAGGCTCGGAGTGGGAGCCATGTTCTTTCTTTGTTAAATAATGAACTTACAACTGGTAGAGACAGATTAAAGATACTAGCACCGAATTGAGACTTTCTCCTTGGCTTTATCAGAAGGATTAAAAAAGAATTGAAAATGGAATTGCTTCGACATCAAATCACAATAAGGAGAATTGGTGAATGATTTATGAACCACCTAAAAATCTTCTCCCAACCCACCCGCGAGTGGTACAAGGCTTATGTGTCAGCGAACTGAGCTATAAGAACGTTAAGAGACCCCCATGAACGTCCTAACAATGCAATTCACAAAGCACTTAATGACGGCCTACTGTGTACACTTAACTGCTAAAGGGTTAATCAACCAAGAAGCCAGATTCTCCACTCTTGCCCTCAAAGCCAATGAGGCTCCTGCGCCATGGGTACCACACTTGTGGAAGGCACCCCGAAGATCCGACCGGGAGCTTCAACCAGGAGCCTCCGTCCCAGTCCCGCCATTTCTCACACCACCAAAAAACTGGTGCACCAGCCACCCAAGTAGCGCCGCCCCTCCAAAGCCTAAGTTCAGAGTTTACTTAGCAGCAAGTAACTACTACATGATAAAAACTATAAGCACATCATTCAAATGTTTTATTGGTCAAGGAGATGGATGCTTTTTATCAGTCCAATCTTTTTTGTAATGGAGTGCCACTCATGATGACCCAGCATTAGCCTCCTTCCCTGCTATTAATCACACTTCCAAGAGCTCATTTTGCCTTAAAATCTTAAGAAATTGCTATAATTTAAAGCCATGGTGTCTACATAATGGGAAATGCTTCATAGATTATATCATTCCATAAAATACACTATTTTTTATTCCATAAGAACAAAAGTCCATGATGCTAAGGTATCACAAAATGGGAATAATTCTATATATACATACATATAAAAGAAAAATGTAAGCTCTCTTGTGTTTGTGGCTTCCCACATCTGTACACTTTAATCACTAACTTTTGGGAAGTCCATTAATCGGCATACAGTTTACACAGATTAAAACTGAAATAACACTCCCAAACAAATGAAAAATAAAAAAATGAAAGGGAGAAACCCTAATGTAGAAAGATGTGACAGCACATGATGGGCTTCCAGAAAATGTCATCAGCGGTATATTCCTCACTCATCACCTGTAACTCCTGCGCCTCGGCTGTCCGCGTGAAGAGAACTAAGGCAAGACCTTCAATAAGGGACTTCAGGACAAACTCCAGGTATCTGTCAATTTACTTTCCGTATGATTTCAATGACATGATGATGCCCTTAACTCCTAAGTCCTCATATCTCATTAAACCGCCCTTCATGACCATTGAGCACAGCTGAACACCACAAAGGACGGTATCTGAAAGAGTTCTGCAAAACGCAGAGCTAAAGTCAGTCTTTTTTAAAGTGCCCGCCTTCAGTTTCTGCCACTAAGCAATCAGAATGCAATGTACATACACGGGCATGTATTCGAATCTTACACACATAAATGGTGACATTACGTCACATGATGAAGGAAGGGTGGGCCCAATCGGGCACTAAGATTATGGATCGAACTAGTGTGAGTGGTTGGCAAGAACAGAGAAGCAGCCAGCCTACAAGTCAAGAAGCCGGGTATCTCCCTACAGTGAGCAGGGGCTGGACACAGAACGTGGGAAACGGCCAGCAGCCGCGACATAACCCTAGGCGGGCTGGGCAAAGGCATCACACGGCTCAGCAACAGGCAATCCCAGCTCTGACGGAGTGGCCCGTCACTCCGCCCGTGTGGTACCATGTGGCAGGATCAGCACCTAGACCTTGGATTCCCCACTCTGCCTAGTAAAAAAGCCAACTTCTGTACATGTTTCTCAAGAGCCACAGGGAAGTGCTGGGCCAGGGAGGATATTTAGAAGGAAAAGGAAGTCCTCTGGCCAGTTGCCTTAACCATACTGTCACAGATGTGCTAACAAGAAAGGCAGAGCCTGGGTGACCAGAAGAGGCAGAGTGGCCACCAAGAGTGGGGCCACTGACGGCAGTTTCTCTTCCCCTTTCCAGTGCTGGAGCCACTGGAAGCCTCTGGAGTTGATGGAGGGACCATCTGATGGATGGACCACCACGCTGGATTCTCAGCAGGATTCATTTCAACTAAACACCCAAAGAAACTCCCAAAGGGGTCTTGCTGTTCCTTGCCATTTCCACAGTAAATATGATGGGTGGAGGTCCTGGACATCTTTAGGGCAGAAACAACACCTGGCACTGAGTATGACATTTATTATCCTGTCTCTAAAATAGGGATTTAAGATGATTGGTTTTAACGTTCTTCACCTATAAAACGGAGAGAACAGAGCCCACCAGCATCCTTAGTACCCAGGTTAAGACTCTCATCAAAGATCACAGCCCGGCCAGGCGCAGTGGCTCACACCTATAATCCTAGCACTCTGGGAGGTTGAGGCAGGAGGATGGCTTGAGGTCAGAAGTTGGAGACCAGCCTGAGCAAGAGCGAGACCCCATCTCTACTAAAAATAGAAAAATTAGTCAGGTGTGGTGGTGTGCACCTGTAGTCCCAGCTATTTGGGAGGCTGAGGCAGGAGGAGCACTTGAGCCCAAGAGTTCGAGGTTGCGGTGAGCTATGATGACGCCACTGCACTCTACCTGGTGCGACAAAGAGGGACCTTGCCTCAGAAAAAGAAAAAAGAAAAGAAAGAAAAAATCATAGCCCATCATTGCCCACATTCTCCATTTGAAAACAAAAAGACTGTAGCCCACGTATATCAACCGATGGAAACAGCCGATGTATTTATCCAAGAGAGACTCCTGTGCCACCTTCCTTAGGAGACCAGTATAAGGGATCCGTCTTAGGACAAGAATTTCCAGACAGAACCACATATACCTCCAACAGGTAAGGCAGTACCGTCTTTCTCACGCTGCAACTGCGGTGCAGACTGTCTACACAAAGCATGGTTCTGTGGACACGGCACCTGGGCCCATCTTGGACCTAGTGAATGAGAACCTGCATTTTAATAAGATCCCCTAAGTGATTCACATGCATGTTAAAATTTGAGAAGGCCGCTGTGATCCAAAGGGAGCAGAATTCCTTGGGTTGGATTCCCGCCTCTGCCAATTTTAAGTTTTCAACATGCTACCTGATCACGCTTAGCTTTTCATCTCCTCATCTATCAAATCATACTCATCCGCATCTGGGTTCACTCACCCTTCTAAGCAGTACTTATTTTGTACTTAATACATGCCAGGTCCCACACTAAGTGTCGGGGCACCAACGAGGAACAGAAATGGATACGGTCCCATCAACATGGGGGTGACTGTCTAATAGGGAAGACACACATCAATTAGCCATATAAATAAGTGGAGATTAAAACCGTGATGTGTGCTACTATGAAAAAAGCACGGTGCTCTGAGAGCACACGAAGATAATATATGTAAAGTGCCTTGTATACAGTAGGTGCTCAATAAATCAGAGTGATTATTACTAGCTCATAAAACCCAGCCCTTTGGGAGGCCACTGAAAAATTCTCAAGTGCAGAGCAGAATACTCTTCTCCCATCAGAAAATGAACCTGAAGTACGACCGTGTTCTCAGTTAAATTTTAAAAAAGCGTTTTTCTTGCTGTCTCCTGGCTATATGACGAATACAACATCAATAAAGTCAACATTTCTTCTCATGACAGCTCAGACATTCCGGGTTATTGTTAAGAATTAGCTCTTGTTTACCGAGTTGTAGTTAAAGGGAAGAAAGCTGAGCAGGGCAGAGGGTAATACTGCAAACCGGCCCTGCTCAAAGCAGCCTTTTGATTATCATTTTAAAGCCTAGAAATCTAAAGAAAATCTTTAATTGGCTTTTCAGCGGCATTTCTCCTTTGTATATGTGGTTTGTTGAAGCCAAGAATGTGCACGCTAATAATTGCAGATAGGATTAGCAACTGGTACCTTATATTGTGGATCCAAGTGGCTAATTATTAGTGCACCTAGCACGTGTCTACACAGCAGGAAAACGGCACCGAACAGGGATCAAACGGTGCCCATGACCAAATCCCCACTACTGACAGCTCCCACCCCAGAAGCAGAGGGGACCTGAGTCTTTCATAACATTGGGAAACTTTCATAACATGGCGACCAGGTGCATCCAGCACTCCTTAACACAGCTCTCCAGAGTAACACACCTTCCCTTAATTCCTTTCCTATGAATTCATGAACTTTAAATAAGAAATTTAAACATGAGTGGATAGGTCCCCATGTTTGTACAAGCTTCTGGTTCTTTTCCCAAAAAGTTGGCTTCCTTCCAACAGGTGAATATTCGTGATGAGAGAACGCTGACCTTGCTTTTATCTGAGCACCCCTGATTGAAGAACGTAAAATTGATAGAACAGTTCATTTGGAACAGGCAGTGAAGCTGGGGCAGGTGTGTTAGGTGCGACATGCTTCACGTGAAGACCTCAAGATCTTATCATACAGTGGCTGCGTGATACTGACCATCAGCTCACACACCGGGGCACCTATTTTGATTTATGCAAGTTGGTATAAGTGAGATGGACTAGGACAGAGCCACTAGCAACTTGGTAAGCAGCCACGAACGGGTGGTTTCCACTTCTGCTGCCTGGAATAAGACATACCTTTAGGATAATTTCCCTTGGGTCCAACTATTAAAAATGCAAAGTAGGAGAGAGAAAAGGATACACTGGGAATAACAGAAAACATCAGGGGGACAAAAATCTAACCATCTGTCTTTCTACATCAGTACCTCTCAACTGATGGCTAGCTGTCCCTCCCCTGGGGACATGTGGCAACGTCTTAAGGATATTTTGCGTCGTTACAACTGGATGAGGGGGCTTGCGCTACTGGCATCCAGTGGGCAGAGGCCAGGGATGCTGCTAAGCATCCTACAAGGTTGCTGGAGGGGACAGGCCCCTACATCAAAAATTAGCTGGTCCTGCATGTCAACAGCGTCACAATGAGGAAAGTATTCTGTAAGAATTCGTTCTGTTTTTTTCTTGTGGGATCAAAGCAATGAGTTCTAGTTCTTGTTCAATCACAAATTTATGATGTGCCTTAAAACTTTAAAGACTTGTGATTTTTTGCGTGAATTGCTACTTCAGAGATAACTACTGACCCACGCACCCGTCGTGGGTCAGGGTGGCAGGACTCAGGGGACGCCCAGACATTTGAGTGGACGGCTCGATTTCAAGGAGGGCCGGGCCGGGCTGCAGTGGGGGTGCGGGCAAGCGAACAGCAGGGAGAGGAGGCTGAGCCTGGCCAGGAAGGCAGAGTCGGAACCCTAATGAGCAGGGAGCAGGGATGGGCTGGGATGCGATGAGCGTCCCAGGAAGCGAAGTCTAAGTACCCAAAATGGGGCTGACAGCAGAGAGGCTGAGGGACAGATCAGGATGCTTCTGTCCAGCACAGAACGAGGTGGTAAAGGTTGGGGTGAAGAGCGGGCTGGCCCTCCCACCCTCCCCCCTGCTTCTGGGGTGCCTGGCTCACCCCCAAGCATCCCTCTCCCACTCACTCCTATAGACTCTACCCTCCCTCTGTCAAGCACGCGCGCCCATCATAAAATCATCTTCTTGACCTCAGGCGTCTCTCCCTGGGACTGCAGCTGGTGAAACGCCACACTCACGGCGTCTGCTTCCTCCCCTCCCACTGGTCCCTTAGCCCTCTGCAAGCTGGCTTCTGCCCACTTCTCTGCTGGAACTATCCCTACCGCGCTGCTGATGAGCTTGCAGTTGCCAAATTCAACGGACTCGTTTCAATCCTCACCTAGTCCGACCTTTGACAGCACATGACACTGTCATTCACACTGTCTGTCGTGAAAAGGGAAATCTCTCTTCTCTCTGCCTCCAGGTTTTCCTCCCTGTTCCTGGGTTTCTGCCTGTGTCTCCGGTGGCTCCTTCTCACTCTTCTTAATGAGCATCCTCATCCTTTTTCTCGGCTCGAGAAACATTCGTAAATGTTTCATCTTGCCTAAAATTCCAGCCTCAGAGCTTCCCAACTCTAAAGCAGTAAGCAATTGGCAAACTTCTTCTGCAAAGGGCCAGATAGCAAATATTTTTTTGACTTTGTGGGCCATATGGTCTCTGTCCCAACTACTCAGCTCCACTGTTGTAAAGCAAAGGTAACCAGAAACAGTATGTAAACAAATGGGCATGCCTGTGTCCCAATAAAACTTTATTTACAGAAGCGGGGACAGCTGGATTTGGCCCACAGGGCAGGCCTTTGCCAAGCCCTCCTCGCAAGCACTATCCCTGGAAGACCTTAACCCTCCCATGGCCTCAACTCACTCCTATATCCTGGTGACTCCTGAATCACTTTTGCCAACCAAAATATCTTTTCACAGCTACAGCCCTTGGTTCCTACAATCTTCTGGCTACTTCCACTTTGGTTCCCGAAAAGAACCACAGACACTTTGCCTCGAACTGAAATTATCGACTTCTTCCTCCATCCAAACTCTGAGCCAGCTTCTATTTTTCGGTTTTCAGGAAAGGACTGCCTTCCCAACCAGGAATGATCTGGTAGTTGTCCTTTTCTTTTACTTCCCGTAGTACAAATACCCATTCATTCTACCTCCTATTTAAATAATAGCTGCTTCTCCATACCCTGGCCTGGGAGCACGCTCCATCATTTTATCATCATGAATGTGAATTAATGAATCTCCTAGATTGGCCACAACACAGCACATCTGAGCACTTGCTTGAAACCCTTTCCTGGCACTCTGCCTACCAGGTACAAGGCAGACACCCTCTGGGCCTGCTCTGTCCGACACAGAAACCACGGGCCACATGTGGCTACTGAGAACTTGGACTGTGGCTAGAGAGACTATAGGACTGAATTTTTAATACATGTGTAATTTTCATACAAATCAGTTTATATCTAAAAACTGATAATTCAGTTATGGAAAAACTTCTCTGGATATGTCAAACAACTTGGGTGTGTGAAATCCACTTTTTAAAATGTAAGTTTTGTAAAATCCAAATACAAAGCAAGTATTTCCAAGGAAATTTTAATGTTTGCATTGAGACGATTTTTCAAAGGCTTGGTATGAAACAACGTAACATGTGTCTTTCATGCATTTTTAATATTGATTACAAATGGGAATGATAATATTTTGGACAGATTGGATTAAATAACATAATAGTATAATTTATACCTTATTCTTACTTTTTTGAATGCAGCTACTAGAAAACTTAAAAATTCTTTCTGTGGCTGTCATCTGATTTCTTTTGCACAGGGCTGTGTGTGGCACACACTTCGTGGTGTGGCCATGTCCTCTCCGCTGTGCTCTTGTGCTCTCTCACTATCCTCTCCTCCCCTGTCTACCTCGTGGCCACCCCCCACGGCCGCCTGCTCCCGGGCAGGCAGAGCCCTGCCGTGCCTTTGGGTCTCCCCCAACACACGCCCTCTACCTCTGAGCCTCAGCCATGAACTTGGGCGGAGCTGATCCCTGCAGAGCCTCATGATTCAACTCAAGCTAAGAAACTTTCACCAGACCACCGTCACCGAGGCTGGGACAGACATCCTCCCATGCAGTCTCAGAAGGTTTTATACTAAACTCTTCCGGAGCCATCATTACACTATATTCTAATTTTCTGACGGTTTAACTGTAAGACAGGGGCTATGTGTCTTCTACCTAAGAGGGTTCCAGGCAGTTTGACGAATACCTGAATCTCAGATGAATGAGTGAACGAGATGTGATGCATTTGGAACCGAACACCTGGCAATGGTCTGATGATAGGACGGAGGGCACATTAGTGATACTTCTCAGAGTTCTGGCCCAGGTTATCTGGAGAATAAAGATGCTCTTGTGAGAACAGCCAGGTGAGGGAAGAGGCTGTTTTCAGGCAAGAAGCGGAAGTGAGGACAAAAGCTAGCAGGGAGTTATGAGCACAGACGTAGGTGACAGTTCAAAGGGAGTGGCTAAGACCAGGAGGAGAGGAGAAAGACCCTCAGATCCAACCACAGTCAAATCCTATATTCAAGACACAGCGAGAGTGACAGTTACTGAGTACTAAATTCTAGTGCTCACGACTACCTTGTAAAGTACATGTTAACCACCCCCACCCTTATTTTTATTTTTATTTTTTTTGAGACAGAGTCTCACTCTGTTGCCCAGGCTAGAGTGCCGTGGCATCAGCCTAGCTCACAGCAACCTCAAACTCCTGGGCTCAAGTGATCCTCCTGCCTCAGCCTCCCGAGTAGCTGGGACTACAGGCATGCACC
>CAUYRT010031827.1:0-32323 GCA_963574885.1 Lepilemur ruficaudatus | reverse complement strand
TGCCTTTTGTTCTTTTGGGTAGATGCCCAGTAATGGGATTTCTGGATCAAATGGTAGATCTACTTGTATCGCTTTAAGGTATCTCCATATGGCTTTCAACAGAGGTTGCATTAATTTGCAGTCCCACCAGCAGTGTATGAGTGTTCCTATCTCTCCAAATCCATGCCAGCATTTATTGTTTTGGGACTTTTTGATAAGGGCCATTCTCACTGGAGATAAGTGATATCTCATTGTGGAATCTAACCAAGTCTTTATAACTTTAGAGTACTCTCTATATTGAGAGTATTGCCTTAGTTGGTTTTCTGTTTTTTCTGGTCTGTTCTCAGAGATGTTTTTATTATGTGCTGTTGATACCTTGAGTGTTCCTATTGTGACTGGAAAGTGCCATGTTGCTATGGCCAGTGTTAAACCAGGAATGAAATTTTTGGGTTGTTAAAAAATAAGAGGAGCAATAGTGTCGGATAGTGCTAGAAAGCTTGAGATGAGTATGGTGAGAGGACGGTCAGAATTCCCGAAACACATGAAGAGAGCCTAGGGTTGGTTGCCCTCCTGGAGGAACGCAGTTGGTCTGCACCTCTGTTTATGTGCTTGTCTTGGCCGTGTGCCCAGTTTCCTCTAGAGCTCACAGAATCAGATGCAGATTGAAGAGGACTTTATTAAAAATCTAGGGAGATCTTTTTTGGGGTTATATTAAGATTGGGAGATGGTGTGGGATCTCTGTTACGAACAGAGTAAATATTGTGTTTAAATGTACCTGGTGTCTATAAAGAGCAGCTTTCATGTTAATTGCTTTTGTCTTAAAGAAAGATATCAAATACAACTAGCGAGCTGGTTTGAGACATTGACCAGACAGAAAAGAGGGCAGAAATCTGAGATGGTTTCATGAGACAGGCAGCTCCCCACTCCACTCATTAGTTAATTCTGTGCTGCTCTGGCTCAGTAGGCTGGCAGGGCAGGCTGCAGCTCTCCTGGGCCTGTGGGGTTGGGTGGTGTCCCCTGAGTTTGCATTGTTTTTCCCGGAGCAGTGTTAGATGAACCAGAACACGGTGTATCTTTTTTAATTCCGCTCAGGCCAAATACTTGGCACCTAACCCAGCCAGGCTGTGGAATCCTGGGCTTAAGTGGGTCTGTAAATAAAGGCTTAGGTCTTTAAAAGTTAGCAGAGGCAAAAATGGAATTATTCTCTTTCCACAGGCAGCATATCCTTTGGACTCAGAGGCACTTCATTGCCGTTCATTGGACGAAGGAAAAGATAAAGTTTTGAATTTGAATACTGGATTTTAACAACTGGAGGTCTTAAATGTTATCGCTTTCACTCTGCAGGGCAGCTCTAGTGATGACTTTGAAATGCTATTTATGGAAGATTGAATGCTATAGCAGATGACAGACTATTATGAAATAGAAGATCAAATAAATATTTTTCCTGAAATGTCAAAAATTTTTTTTACTGAAGCATCTTGTTTCTATAGGGCACATAATTAGTTATGAACCAGAAATAAATAATGTATCTTATAGGACTTTTGTCCTTTATCTGGGGGCAGTGTTTCATAAACATGATTATTCACTGGTAGTCTTTCAGTTCAGCCGTTATTACATGATGATCTGCTAATTCAAAATGAGAAATTACTACATTAAGAAATTGGCAGAGATGCAGCCAAATTTTATCATGAATTTTAGGTTATCATTTGTAATAAGAATTTTGAGCTACATGACATTTTATCTCTTTGGTGGTTCACTTTTCTATAATCTGTTTGACTTGAAAAGTTAAATTCTGAGTAGAGAATTTTCTTAAAATTTATTTCAAGTTTAAGGGATTCTTGTGTATTGGGTTTCCCTGCTGCAACCCATGCTCTTCCCAATGTCCCCAGAGGTAACAGTATTGTAAATTTTGTGTTTATTTTTCCCTTACTTTTCTCGATGGTTTTACCACATGTGTTTATATCCCTATATGATAAATTCGGGTAAATAAATCATACAATGCAAATTACTTGGTGACTTGTTCCTGAGTCCTCCTTGCCATTGCTGGCAGCTGTATTTCATTCCTTTCCCAGCCGTGTGATACTCTGTATGCCACTGTGTAAGCTGCATAATGGCTCTACTACTTATTATCTAGAATATGGTGCAAAGAAATTTGAGTTTCCATTTTTTTCTATCACCAGTAGTGCTTCTGTGAACACTCTTTGCTAATACATGCCTGATGCATGTTACATGGATTTTCCTAGGCCATATTCTTACAAATGACATTTTTCATGTCACAGGCATGCATATCTTCATCATTATTAATTAGACCAATTTTTTTTTTCCTCGCACTGGTTGTAACATACCACACTCACCAGAGTATATGTAATTATGATGTTCCAGGCTCCTGCCAACTTGGTATGTGAGACTTTAACGTTAATTGTCAAACTTGGTGTGTATGTGATATCTTTGTACTGTGTTTTGTTTTTCCCTAAATACTAATGAGATTGATTGTATAGTCATGTGATTATTATTGGCCACATGGTTCCCCCCCACCCCCGTGAAGTGCCTTTTCAAGTCTTTTTACTGACTTCTTTTTTATAGGGTTCTTAATTTTAATGTAGTAGAATTTATCAATATATTCCTTTAAGGTTTGCACTATATTCTGGTCTTCTCTATTCTGAGGGCATGAAGATGTTTTATATTGTTTCTAAATGTTTCTAAAACATAGTTTTGACTTTTATATCTAAGTCTTCCCATTACCTGGGTCTGCCTTCTTTACTTTTTTCCTTTCTTGTTTTCCATATCAATAACCTAGTGTCTCAATATGATTAGTGGAAGTGCCCGTCCTTTACAGCTATAGGGCAAGACTGTCACAGATTAAATTTCTGTGTGTGTTTATCAGTTTCAGGTTTCTCTATTATGTTCCTTTGCCCTCCATGCTAATAGTAGCTAGTCTTCATTGTTGTAGCCTTAAAATAATTCTAATGTCTGTCATAGTAACTGTTCTATTGTCTTTTATGGTTGTCTTCATTATTTTATGAATCTTTCCTATTCTATTAAAATTTTAGAAGTTTTTATTGGAATTATATTGAGACTATCAATCAATTTTGGGAGAATTGACATCTTAACAATATTGAATTTTCTTATGGATAATGAATTATATATTTATCCAATTATTGAGGTCATCTTTAGTGTCTTTACATAATGTTTTATAATTTTCTATGTAAAGCTCATGTC
Organism: Lepilemur ruficaudatus; assembly: GCA_963574885.1. NCBI lineage: Eukaryota > Metazoa > Chordata > Mammalia > Primates > Lepilemuridae > Lepilemur > Lepilemur ruficaudatus. The sequence continues at coordinate 29,125 of CAUYRT010031827.1, read as the reverse complement.
TTCTTAGGCTCCTTAATTTTTCATACCCTCATAAAAGATATTATTTAAAAATTACATTTTCAACCTTTTGATGCTAGTGTACAGAAATAAAATTAATTTTTGTATCTTAATTTTTATATTTAACCATATTGCCAAACTTTCTGGTTCTATTAGTTGATATGTAGAATCTTTTGGGTCTCGTACATATACAATCATATCATCTTCAAACTACTTCTTCCCTTCTAATCTTTAGAATTTTTGCCTATTTTTTCTATTATGACGTAGACCTACAATACGTTGTTGAAAAGAAGTGGTGAAAGAAGACAACTTTGTCACTTCCTGGTCTTTAAGAGATTGGGATATTGATACCAACTTAATGGCGTTGCCCTTGGAATATGGCCTCTGACATATAAATCTTTAAAAATATTTTTAGACTTATTTTATGCCCCAACACGTTATCATATTGGGCCATAAAGGCCAATAGATCACCAGTCTGCCACTCCTTCACACATAATCAACATTTATAAAAGCTTTTTGTATTTTCCGCATTGTGGGTGCAAATTATTGCGTATTATACATTAGCAGTTGTCAAGATATTGTCTAGGGACCCCGAGGGGACCCCAACATCCTTTCAAGGACTCCTTAGGTCAAAACTATTCTTACGATATTAATGGTACTAAGACACCATTTGCTTTTTTCTCTCTCATTTTCTCATGAGTGTACAATGGAGTTTTCTAGAGGCTACATGATATGATATTGTAGCAAAATCAATACAGAAACAGATAAAAGAATACAATAGCCGTCTGTTAAGCTGTTAAATAGACTTGCAAAAATGAAAAACAAAGCCCCTTTATCACTGAATTTTTTTAACTTTAGAAAATAGTTATTTTTCATAAAAGTTATTTGTGTTAATATATAATAAGTTTACCATTGTTATTTCAAAATTATTAATAAATATTTTCTTAAATTCTCTTTTAATTTTTTATATAGTAAAAATATCAACAGAAATAAATTATATAAAAAAACTTTTCAGGATTCTCAATAATTTTTCAGAGTGTAAAGTGGGCCTGAGACCAAAGTTTTATGAAATACTGATTTATGGGATCAAGTTTGTTAACTGTGTTATTTAAATCTTTTATGTTATTGAATTTACTTTTGGTCTTTTTGATCTGTCAATTACTGAAAGAACTTGTTTCAATTACTGAAAGAATTTATTTCTCCTTGGAGTTCTATTAATTTTCCTCTAAATATTTTCAGGCTATGCTATTGGGAGTAAACAAATTTAGAAATATAATGTCGTCTTGATTATTTGAACCCTTTCTCATCATGTAGTAATGATTTTTGTCTTAAAGTATATTATGTCTAAAATAGTTACATTGTTGTAGCTATGCTGGCTTTGAGTTAGTGTTTGCCTGATGTGTTTTTCTGTCTTTCCAAAGTTTTAGTCCTTGTATTTTCAGGTCCGACTCTTGTAGATAAAGGTGAAAGTTATTCATTATGTCAATAAACATAGTAACTCTCTCATGACACATACCTTATTATTATCATGTATTTTAGTTTCATATTTTTTGTTTTTATAAATCCCTCTCTCTCCACACGCCCCGCCCCGGTATTTGATGTCAGTTCATTTCTTATTGTTTTCATGGACCTCAGTCCTCCCATCTGTAAGCACTTTTCCCTCAAAAAAGATTTCTTAGAACTTCCTCCAGTACGTGTAAGATGGTTGCACGCCCCTTTAGTTTTCTGTTTAAAATATCCCTATTTTACTTTAATTTTGAAAGGCATTCTAGATTGACAGTTATTTTTCTCAGCTCCCTGAAGACAGTGTTCCAATCTCTATCTTTCACTGTTGGCTTCAGTAGGTCACCGGTCTGTCCCTCCTTTGTATAAAACCAGTGTTTTCTCTTTGACTGCTTTTAAGACCTTTGGCCTTCTGCATTTTCATCTTGACAGTTGAGATGTGCATATCTTTTTATTTATTCTGTTTGGGATGTGTTAGGGGGTCCTCAACATGTGGATTGGGCTTCTCACTAATCTGGAAAATTTATAATATTGCCTCTACTTCATTTTTTCCCCTTATCTTTCCCTCTTGAAGTGTGTTAAACTTTCTTACTCTTTCCTCCATTTCTATTAACCCTGCTTTTATATTCTTTTTGTCCCTTTATATTGTATTTTGGATAATTAAGTCTAATTCTGTTCTGCCAATTCTTTCATCATTTTGCTATGTTCATAAACCCTTCCACGGAACTGAACACTTCTGTTGTACTTTTTATTTCTAGAAGTACTCTGTTTTTATTCAAATCTTCTTAGTCTCTTTTATCTTACTTTCCTTCTTATGCATATTTACAGATTCCTTGGACATTAAAGGGCACGAAAATGTGAAATGCTTAGGCGCACGCACATTGGGCCATCCAGCACTATATTTATTGGGGAAAGTCACAGAACCAGGAGGCTGTGCAGCTGTGCTCACCCCGCTTGCGCACCGGTTATGGGTTATGCTCAGGAATCTAGCATGCGGCATTGTTAGATACTAGGAGAAAGAGTATGGATTGTGGGCTGTGGAATTTTTATGCTGCAAGACTGGGATAATACCACTGCTCTCCTAGTGTGATAGACGAATGGAGTTCAAATGTGATAGCATCATAACAAAACAAAACCGTGGTCCCCTATCTGTTCTGCCAGCTCAGTGTTCATGATTGTGGGAGCACAAGTGGATTCATTTTGTGAATCCCATCATGCCCAAGATGGGATTGCTCCTTAAAACATGCAACCCTGGGTCAAAAGCCACCAAGCTGTCAATGAAGAGGCACAAGGCTCAGTCCACATGATATCCGTAGTTAGACACAGGGACAAATAGAAGTGAATTACTTGTTCTGGCAGTGTTGCAGATATGTATTTCCACGGAAGAACAACTAAAACTGCTAGATAAAATGTTTTTTAAAATCCATTCCGTAAATATACTGATGAGCTGAGGACTTTTCAGAGACCAAAATCAGGTGAAAGTGGGACACCAAAAACGTAAATGGACTATGAAGGCATTTGCTAAGCAAGGTTGCAGTTGAGCTTCTATTCCATGGCCGTGTGGTCATTGATGAATAGAAGAAAAAGGCACAGTGATCGGCCAAGATGGAGAGTCAGTAAGAGACATCCTGTCCCCTGGGTAACGCTGGGATTCTAAGGGTTACACCCTCACTGTAAAGGTATTGCAAGGAAATTTCACTGTTCTGAACATTGACATTGGCTGGAGGAAAATCTCCCTTGAAAATTTATAATCACAAACCAGCCAGTATAAGGTTTCACGCAATTGAATTCATACCACTGTATTCTCCAAAAAACTTCAAGTGGAAATTTAAAATACTTTTGGGTTTTATACTATCCCCAGGCAAATGAAGCAAATACAGATCCTGCAACCTGGCATCTAAGTTTTCACAGAGAGAAAGTTCCAAGAAATATGAGCTCACAGCTAACAATAAAAAAATTCACAAGTAAACAAAGCACCATAAGAGCACCTAGAGATTAAAAAAAAAAAATGCCGAAATTAGATGCGCGAAGACTTCTTAAATAGGAATTATGTGAAACATAAAACAAACTACTATATTTTATCAATTCTAAAATGCCATTGATTTTTAAATGCACCATTATTTTATATACCACAAAGAGATAAAAAAGAAAAAACATTGACAATTTTGATTGTAAACTGCACCTCAATTTCAAAGAAGTCAAATTGTGGCTTTTTTTCTTATTTCTTCAGATTAATTTTATCTTCAAGTTTACTGACTCTTTCTAACATGCTATTAAGCCTATTCAGTGAATTTTTTAGATATTTTATTTTTCAATTCTAGAATTTCTATTTAGTACTTTTAAATACATTTGTTTTTTGCTGAGATTTCTTATTTGTATTCATTATGAGCATATTTTCCTAATGTAGTTATAATAGCTGATTTAAAATCCTTTTCTTCTAATTTTAACACCAGAGTGTCCATAGATTGCCTGGGGGTCGTATTTTCCTGTTCTTTTGTCTAATGACTTTGGATGGTATTCTGGACATTGCTAATGATATGTTGTATAGAGTCTTGATTCTTTTATATACCTTTGAACAGAATTGATTTTTTGTTTGTTTTTGTTTAGTAGGCAGTTCATTTGGCTGAATTTGAACTTCCCAACTGTCTCTCTTGCACTGAAATGTCAAGCTGAAATCCCCATTCAGATACAGCTGTAGCTGGACTGTCTGGAGTTCTGCTTTGCACATGCATGCCAGACGTCAGCCAGAGATCTGGGCAGACTTTGGGACAATCTTCTGTGGCTGTCTTCTGTATGGGATTTCCCCCTCACTGTTCAGCTACCAAACTTGATCTGGATTCTTTCCATTTTTCAAACTGGTAAGACTAGAGTTTCTTTTTTTTTTCTTTTTTTCCTTTTATTTCAGCATATTATGGGGGTACAAATGTTAAGGCTGCGCACATTGCCCTTGCCCCCCTCCCCCTTCGAGTCAAAGCTCCAAGCATGACCATCCCCCATACGGTGTGCATTGCACTCATTATATGTGTATATACCCATCCCCTCCTCCCCCTCCCCTACTCCCGATAAATGTTGTTCCTGTCCACTTTGGTGTTGATCAGTGAAACCAATTTGCTGGTGAGTACATGTGGTGCTTGTTTATCCATTCTTGGGATACTTCACTTAGTGTAGAGTAAGTTTCAGCTCTATCTAGGAAAATACAAGAGGTGCTATATCACCATTGTTTCTTATAACTGAATAGTACTCCATGGTATACATATACCACATTTTATTAATCCACTCGTGTGTTGATGGGCACTTGAGTTGTTTCCACAACTTTGCAATTGTGAATTGTGCTGCTATAAACATTCGAGTGCAAGTGTTTTTTTTATTGAGTGTCTTTTGTTCTTTTGGATAATTGCCCAGTTTCTATCAGGGTTTTTAGCTGCCTTACACAGTAGGGCTGACTTTGCCTTCCCCTTAGATGAAAAACCATAAAAAACCAGAAAACTTTTAGTGTTGTTCCCATCTTCAAAGTATAGGTTCCCCTCTGCTTTCGGCCAGCTTTTGATCACTCTCCACTGCCTGCAGGCACTTATTTTTGATATTATGTACAGAGTTTAAAATGGGTTTGTGTGTGTGTGAGGGTTGATCCAATATAAGATAACTCTACCATCATTAGAAATAAAACCTTCCTGTACTTGTTTTAACATTTTTACTTATAACATGCATAGTGCTTAGGAAAACAGTATTTAGTTTGAGTGGTTTCATTTATTCAAGTGATCTGCATTGTATTGTATTTTTTTGTTTTTTGGTAAGTATCTGTCATTGCTTAATTATAAGTCACTTGCAACTTTGAGATACAAGTTGCTTAACTGAAAAGTAGTTATTGAGTCATTAGTTTATAATGAAGTGCATGCTCTTTCATTTGTGGAAGGAATTATAAATCTCAATATAACAAAACTACAAAAATTCCATAATAATTACTAAACGATCAAGCCGCTATCACGTTGCAAGAAATTGTTTTAGGATAGTATTACCTCATATCTAATATGAGGCATTTATACTAAAGAATATAACTACCGACTCTCTTCAAACCTTTAGAAATTGTTAAACTAATTTGTTAAACTAAATTGTAACACTAATATTTAGTTTTTATTTAAGAAGGCAGGGTCGTTAAGCTTTGTGCATATATAAAAGCTGCTCCTTGTATTAAGTTAGCAGGAAAGATGCATTTTCGGTCCATGTCCATCAGTCAGCAGGCAGTGACAAGGTTGGCCACGAAGGCTGACCTGCGGGGTTTCAGGCCATTCTAGGATCATTCTTTCGGCCGAAGAGATGACTCTCTTCATCTAGGACAGTGATCTTTAAACACTTTGGTTTAGATACTCCCTAACTTTATTTTGAGTATCTATGGACCCCTTCTCACATTTATATTGGCACCTAAAATTTTTCTTCATAAATTTGCAATACTTACAAAGATTGTGATTTTCCATATATTATCTATCTTGTCAATTTAATATAAAGTTGTTATATCTATGTTTTAAATATGTCCAGTGGAATATAAATACTAAAAGTGATTTGTTAGTTACTATCCTACATTTGAAAATGTATCAATAATCTTCTCTTTTATCACTTGCACTTATACATTATTCTTTTTCCACTTTGGACGAGTATTTCCATTCCATTTGGCTTATAGAATCTTATTCTAATTTTATACAGTTTTATATTTTTAATCACTGTATCATATTTCTTCACAATAAAAATCTGTAGCTAATTAGTATGATTTTTAAAATTTCCCATGTTCTCAGGCTCTAAGTAATTATGAATATTATCATTAGTAAACAATTTGTCAAAACACTATTAATATGCATTGGGGCTGCATAGTATAGTAGTTAAAAACAAAGACTCTGAAGCCTGTAAATGGGCTCAAATCTCAACTCTACTTGCTGTATACCTTCAGTTGCCTTATATGTATAATGGATGTTAAAAATAATACCAACCTAATATAAATATTATAGAAGCTAAATCACTTGATATATATAAAGTGCTTAGAGTAGTTGCTAGGCCATAATAAATATTATATGTGTTTGCTTTATTTTCTGTCCGTAATTACTAAAAATGAAAAATAAAGTGTAATTGAAATGTGTGTCTTAATGAGATGAGTTTTTTTGCAATTAGTTTATGTATCAAATGGTGAATATTATTTATTGCCGAAATGAATCTGGATTCCATCATGACTTTCTCAGTTTTTCATTTATATACTTACAATGAAAAACCTTTTTATATAGATGAGTAGGTGAGAATGTAAGGAGTCTCGTCATAGTATAGCAAAATCTCTCAATTCTTTGGACTTCTTTTGGATTACGTGCCAAAAACTCACTTACTGATCTTTCATAAATACCACTTTTAATGATCTTTCAGTGAATGGCTCCATTAGATTCTGCTTCATTTTTTTGTTGAAAGCATCCAATTGGAAACCACTTCACTTGCAAAATCATTTTTCTTTAGTATATATACTCATTTTCTTTTGCAACATAAATACCAGTGTTTCTAGTTATACTTTTCTTGGGTGCCCTGAGAAAATTTACCATCCAAGACAGTGAACTGTTACAAAACAGGATGGGTAAGAAATATTTTTCTTTTAAGAAGAGGGAGTAAGGGCTAATGGGAAAGGGAAAGTGAAAACAAAACTAGAAGTGATACCTGGGGTGTACTCCTTCTGAAACAAATCAATTTTGGAAAGTCTTTGTGTAGCCCTGGTGCATACACTCTAATGTGAAGAGTGTGGCTTTTGGAGCCATCCCTTTTCCCTAGGCAGTCTGAACCAGGGAAGGATCATGCCCAGCATCTGCCAATTTGAGTTTTGTGTTCTGATCTGTGTTGGTATGTGGGCTTGGGAGAGAGCCAGTCAGTTCTATGGTTCTTAAACTGTGGTCCACACATCCATGGGGTACCCCAGATCCTTTTTGGGGGGGTCTGTGAGGTCAAAACAATTTTTATAATAAGAAGAAGACATTTGTCGTCTTCACTGCATTGATAATTTGCACTGACAGTGCAAAAGCAATGGTGGGTAAAACAACTGACCGCTTATCGTGAATCAATCATGGTGGCACCAAACGTACCAATGGTCATTGTATATCCTGGCACACATTCATGGTTTAAAAAAGCTGTGTTTACTTGAGAATGCCCTTGCTGAGACAGTAAAAATTATTTTTTTATTCAATCCCAACACTTGAGTATATGTCTTTTTGGTGTTCTGTGTGATGAAATGAACAGTATGCACAAAGTATTTCTGCCGCATGCCAAAGAACAGTGTCATGAGGAAAAGCACTTGATGATTGTTTGAGTTTCAAGCTGAACTAGCCACTTTTTTTCTCTTAATGAAACATCATCTTTGGTAGGAAGATTTACTGACAAACAGGCAATTGTCTTAGTCTGCTTTGTGCTGCTATAATAGAATACCACAGCCTGGGTAATTTATAAAGAACAGTAATTTATTCTCTCATAATTCTGGAGTTTATGGTTGGGAAGTCCAGACTCAAGGCACTCGTAGGTTAGGGCCCGGTTTTTCTGCTTCCAAGATGGTGCTTTGAACACTGTGTCCCTGGAGAGAATGAATGCACCCTCAATGCAGGAGGGCAGGAAAGAGAGAACCCACTACTGAAAGCCTTTCTAATAGTGGCATCAATCCAATACATGAGGGCACAGCCCTCAACACCCCAACACTTCCCATTAGGCTCCACCTCCCAACACCGAGGCATTGGATTAAATTTCCAGCACATAAATTTTGGGAGACACATTCATACCGTAGCAACTATGGTTATTCAGACTTGGGTGTTTATAATAGGCATTCTCTCCAAAATGAGCATGAGACTGGGACTTCAAGGGAAACAACTAATAGTATTTACTACTAGTGTTAAGATTTAAGATTCCCAGCAAAGATTAGAATTTTGAAAAACTTGTAATTACCATTGTGAGTTTGACAGCATACTGATACCAAAAGACTTTTGATGAGATCAGTGGTGATGGGTGATAGTAGCAAATAGCGTTTTCAAAATAGCGTATAATGAAATGTGTAAATATTTTGACAATTTGTATAATTCACTGATGTAATATTTCTTAAATGACCAGTGCATGGTGTTACAAAATCATGCTTGGGTGTTTTAGTTTGGGTTCTCCAGAGAAATTGAAAAAATGGGACATGTGTTTGTATGTGCATGTGTACGCATCGAAAGAAAGAGGAAGAGGGGAGAGAGAGTTAGTTTTAAGGAATTGCCTCACACAGTAGTGGGGGCTGGCAAGTCTGAAATCTGGAGGGCAGGGTCATAGGCTAGAAATCCAGGCAACAGTTTATGTTGTGGTCCTACGTCCAAAGGCTGTTGACTCAGGCAGAATTTCCAAGTTGCAGTGTGGAGACAGAATTCCTTCTTTCTGAGGAGACTTGCTTCAGTTGATTGAGCAAGGCCCACCCACATTATGGAGGGTGATCTGTTTCACTTGAAGTCTACTGATTTAAATGTTAAGCACACCTAAAAAATACCTTCGCAACAATATCGAGACTGGTGTTTGACCAAACAGCTGAACACCGTAGCCTAACCAAGTTGACACATAAAATTAACCATCACAGTGGGTAAAAGATTCATTCAAAGTTGAAGATAGACCAGTGGATTCTATATTGCAACGAAGCCTTAAGAAACTACAACTTGTTGAGTTCATAGTATCAAAGAAAGATGCCCACAATTATCTGGAAAGCTATTAAAATTAAAATACTTTTCATTTTCCCAACTACATTTGAACAAGGGTGGATTTTCTTCGTGTACTTCAACCAAAACAACATACAGCAACAGATTGAATGTAGAAGGAAATATGGAATTTATTTTCTATTCCCCTATATTAAGCCAGGTATTTAAAGTGATTTGCAAAAATATTTTCTAAAATTCTATGGTTTCCAAAAATTGTGTTGGTTCTAGGAAATGTAGATCTTTGAATAAAATGTTAATAGGCAGTTGGTTGATTATTATTTTAATGCATTAATAAATAAAATAAATGTCTCTCCTTTAGATATAACACACTTAAAATTTCTTTTCCTCAGTAATTTTTGAGTGTCTTTGGCAAAGTTGTTGGATAACTGCTACATTCATAAATAGGAGGTGATATGTTGGGAAAACAATCCTTATTAAAGGCAGCACGTTAGGGTTAAATGTTTCCTTGATCCCTTGAATGTCATACTGGGTGTTTTTCCATAAAAAGTGGTTTGCACACAAATACGTCATAGTGTTAGTAGTTCAACCTGATATAAGATGAATGGTCTAAAAGGAGCAGGCTGGTTAATTTGGGGGACTTTCTTCCATGTCGGATGCATTGGCGGGGAAGTCCGCGTTATGTTGGAGAGCTGAAGAGTAGTATCTTCTCATGAAGAGCCTCCCAGAGATGAGTCGACTGATGCAGGGCTGCTTTGTAAAGTGACTCTAGGAGCATCTTGCCAGGTGCATGAGGACTGTCAGCAGCTCTTTAAAGTTCTGCCTCTGGGCCCCAAATCTCTGAACATTTCCCACATCTGCTCCAACAATTCAGTCCTCCTCACTTCGTTATAGCAGTGTTAGAAATATAGTGCCATTTGCAGTTAAACCAATGACTCCAGTATCCTTGTTCAATGTCCTTAATTTTTGGTATTGAAACAAGGAGGATAATGCACACAGTATCAATCTATATGTTTGAGAGGAAAGAAAAGCACAGTGCTAAGGCACAATTTGAACTCATAGAGACCATTTACTTTAATAATCCTATATAGTGTCCCTTTCTACGTCATCATAGAAAATTAGTTCCTGAATAAATACTTTTCTCCTTCTTACCTTTTTAAAATATTAGCATTTATATTTCCTTCTCTAAAAATATCCTCCTAAGGTTTTAGGTGGATTATGCCAAGGACATTTGAGATCCAAGATGATGACAGATGTTGGGCATCAGCATCATTTGGTTTCTCCCCACGTGGTTCCTGAGAGAGCCCTGAAATAGGGGCGAGGTTCCAGTGGCTGCAGAGAAGGTGCAGCCTGCACACTAACAGGCATGCAGCTGGGAGCAGGCGCAGCCAGAGTCAATTACAAGGAATCTTCTGTGTCCTAACAGGCCTGAAGATTTCCTGCAGACCGCAGCAAGGTGGTGCAGGCTGTGTTTGGGTAGCTCAGCCTGAAAGCCAGTTAGCATTGTGCTGATTAAAGAACAGTGTTCAGTGGAAAGGAGGGAAACAAATGAGAAAACATAAATAGATTCTCACTTCTGTTTGAGTGGAGATGGAGACCCGTTACCAGCGAGTGTGAGTAATAGGGGTTAGCAGTGTCAGAGCAACCTACCTTTGGCTGATGGCTTGTTCCCCTTTGTCTCAGGGTGTTTTGCCCGTATGCTGTGGATTTTCTGTTGGCATTATTTCTTCTCCTCTGAAATGATGGTGAGACTCCCGTGATGTTCTGCAATCAGAAAGCACTCTAGGCTTTTCAGTTTATTTTAGCTCTATCATTAAACTCCTACATCAACCACAGGAAACCTATCTCACAGGTTAGTGTGTAGTAAAGAGCAAGGCAAATTACTAAAAGCCTTTTAAAAAACATGGGAATATAAAAGCATTGTAAAAATTGTAAGCACGTTTTGCAAAGCGGCTGTGTGTCTGGAACATGTTGCCCAGTTGTGACTGGTCCCATTCATCTGACATCTAGTGCCTACAAAGGCAGGAAGAATGGAGAAGGGACAGAGAAGCTCAGGGAAGTGGAATTTTCTTTGATTTCTTTTCCATTTTTTTCTCTTTCTTTTGAAAATCTGTGAAATTTTTTCCTCAGAAATTTTCTTCTGAATGTACTTGTACTTTTAAAAAGTAGAACATGGAAATGTATTGTTCTGTTCTTTCTTATGTGTGTTTAATATGGAAATATTTTCTCTTTTCATCCATTTTTTTCCCCTTTCACTTTTCTACCTACATTTTTTTTTTTTTTTTTTTTTGCTTAACATTCTGGGTATTACACTAAAACCCTTTTATGTGGATTATCTCATTTACTCTATAGACAGCCCTGTGATGTTTTTATACTATTTTTATTATTCCCATTTTATAGAATACAAGTTAGGGTTCTGAGAGGCCAAATGTCATTAGTTCAAGGTCACACCTGGTGACATCCGCATTTCAATCCTGGCTGTCTGACTGTGTCGCCCCTGTTCTTCAAACCATCATGTAACACTGTTTCCTCATCTCTGCAACTTCTCTCCAAATGTTGAAACTTGATTGCTTCCTTCACATTTGCATTTAAGATGTGTCATAGATGGAATAGAAATTTTTATTTTCTGATAAATCATTCAAAAAGAAACAAAAACAGTATTTTAAAAATATTTTTTCCTTATTTTGGCTTTTGATACTTGCTTAATATCCTTTCTTGGTAATTTTTCTCTAGTTGTAGAACTAGTCTGAAAGAATATGCTCTTGACAAAAACAATGCTTTCTATTTTCCTATGTTTATGAGAAAAAGAAATTACTTCACTCTCTCAGAAGAAAACGGATAAATTTTTGCTGGGACTTGGCACTTGATTAAGATGCTTATTTCAATTGCAAAGGTCCAAACTTTGGGATCTCTCTTGTTGCAGAGGGTCTGTCTCCTGTTACGCACCTCCTGAAAAATGGGTATCAGTCAAGGGCTCAAGAGAGTCAATTCAAGTTTTATATTTGGGCTTGTTTGTGTGTATGTTTCTGACATGGAAAATATCTTGTGTTAGGTATTTAACAAACCCAGGCTTTCTTAAGGACTAGCCAGTGTGGGTGTCTTGGAGCTCTGCTTGGAAATGGGTAGTATGGTCCCGTCCTGAGGTGGGCATGGTGGGTAAAATGCCTTAACCTGGGGTCCAGTGGCCTTAGACAGTTCCATTGCAAGCGGGTGCAACATTGGTCTGTTTTGAGATTTTCACAGGGGGCTCAGTGGTTAGAAACTACTGTTTTGGGTGATCTCCGAAGTATCTTCCAACCAAATTATTTGTTCTGTGATTTTCAGTGTCGATTATAACTGCGTTTTGTGCCACTCTTGTGCATTTATTTAATAAATAAAGTGTATTAAGTTTTTGATAGCTTTCTTCTCTTTAATTTCTCACCCCTTAGCTGTGTTCATTCATTCACTAGTTTGTTTATTAAATCCGTATTGTGCTAGGCATGGTATCAAAGCAAAGTAAAGCATGTCACCTCAATATACATTCACTGTGCAAGTCTGTGCTTTTCTGCCTTAACTTTTATCACATTTTATAATTATGCATTTGTGTGTTGTCTTCTTTGGGAGGTCAAGGCTTGTGTTGTTTTCCTCTCTAATGTATCCCACAGTGCCGGGCACACTGCCTGGCATGTAAAAGGATGTCGGGCAATATTTTTTGAATGAAGACATCTTGTATCTCCTCAGTGTGCCTACTCTCTCTTCAGGGGTTCATTTCATATCCGTTGTGAACAAGTATTCACCAGAAATTTTAGTGTTTGACTCAGTTTTGAGTGCTGAGGGGCTAGAAACAAAGCATACTGTGTGCTCTTCACTCTAAAAGACCTTGTTGTACAGTAGAGGAGAAGACCGTATTTGAACCTCAGTTTTTAAGTGCTGCAGCAGGTGAAAAATAGGAAGAGGGAGTGGGCGGCAGATAAAGAAGGCTTTTCAGTGGAGATGAGCCTAGGGGAGGACTTGGCAGAGGGAGATTGGAAAGAGAACATGCCAGGGCAGCTGAAGAAGTGGGTCAGTAAGGAAGGTGGGTGTGGTCACATGTGCAGAGGCCAACCCAAGGGTGACATGAGAGTCTGCAGAATTTTCTGAGTCGCAGGGCTGTCTTCTGTTGCTTCTCTCTTAAATTCAGGGCTCGAGTGGAAGAAGGGCTAGTGGCTGTTGCAAGCTATTGGAAGGGGTTTTGGTAAAGAAGAAAGGGAAGCACTTAGGGGTCATCGTAGCCCTCTGGATCTTGTAGCCTTATAGCGGAGGATGTGCGGAGCTGGAGGGAGAGGCGGGTGAGGATGGGCACAGGGGAGAAGGGGGCTGGCAGGGAGCCAGAGTGAAGATAGCACACAGCAGGATTCTGGGCTATAATGCACATGGTAGCTAAGCAAGTTTTTATTCTAAAAGGAAATGCAGAAAATATGTTAGCCAATTTACAATGATGACTTAGTGACTTCCTGAAGACCCAAATGGTGATGATCGCAGGGGCAGAAGCAGGTACAAGGAAAGGGCATCACGGTGCCTCCCACAGGGTTTTGGGTGGGTCCTATAGCGTGGTTCCAAACCAAGACAGTCCCCAACATATTCCCAAACCACCTCTCAATATCCACAAAGTAAAAAGCAACAATTACATGGGGAGTTAACCTTCTGCATAGTAGTTATTTGCCGTCAGGTCTGACTGTACCCATAGGACCCAAGGCCTCTAGGCCAGACCAGTTCTTTTCTTTAGGGTTGGAATACTGTTGCCTTCTGCCTTCACCAAACTCCCATGGTTTCCACCTACAATGAAATACATTTTTCCACTGTCTGCCTTAAATCCTCTCTTTCCACTGGTCCTCTGCCCATGCCAGTGGTTTTTTAAGCTTGATTTTACGTTACTCTTTTCTCTTTAGCACACACAGACGCACGCACACACACACACACATTCATGCACAAAACCATCATTATCAACAACAAAATGGTGTTTTAGAAGGAGAAATTAACAGCACAGAAACTAAAATTTATCAAAAATACCACGTGGAATGTCATGGACAGAAATAGTAGTGAACTCCAGGGGGCTGGTTCTGGCCCTACGGTGTGAAAATATTGTAATGATTTTTATGGATGTCTGTTCCCGAATGGTTTAAGATACTTGAAGTCAGTGTTCCAGATGAAAGCAACTGCACCAAACCCTGTTAAAGCATTAATACTTCCGTAATCACCTCTTCACAGTCCCACATTTCAGCTAAGAAGCCAAAATGTAGACAGAAGTAATTACTTCCTACTAAATCCCGGTGCTAATGGTGCTACCTCATTAGCATTTCGGTTATTTCAGGAGCCAGGATATACTTTTAATTACTTTAGATCAAAGATAAAATGAGTGTGCAGTGGTTGGGCAGAAGGAAAATGCAATTTCTTTATGTCTCAACGCACAGGAAATAGGGATGGGGATTATATACTTGCTCTGGTCTCTGCCTTTAAAGTTCCTGGCTGCTCAAGCTCTTGCCCTGTGGGAAATGCGCACCTCCCTCCCCATCTAAACCTTCCTCTTCCTGCATGGCCCAGGTCAGAATTCAGCCTGTCCATGAAGCTTTTCCTAATCACTCCATTGCATCTTTCTCTGAACTGTGTTGGTCTTCTTGTTTGGGTGCCATACATGACTTCATGTATGTCATGATGAAATTCTGTGCCTCTCTTTGAGCCTATGTGCCATACACACTAACTAACACCCCTAGCAGATTTTATTTCTGGTAAGTATAGGGAGAATTGTAGGAAACATCTCCTGGAGAAGCGGTAAAGATGGGATAAGAGATAAATTATAATTAGAATTACAGCTTTCCGTTAAGTAGCTTTTTATAGCTTGTATGATGCTTTTTTTTTTTTTTTTTTCAGCCCAAAGCAGACATTTCTTGGGACTTAGACAGCTTTATAAGAAGTAGAACAGAAGATGTTTTGGGGTCAGCCTGCCTATCTAATGTATCCCACAGTTCCGGGCTAGACCTAGTGTAGGGGAGGAAAAATCATTTTTTCTCTACCCTTCATATCTCTTAGTTGGGACGGACCTTGGTGACAAAAGACAGATTAGCAAAAGGTGGAAAAGACAGATGTTTAATAATATGTGTATACTTCATTTATACACAGGAAATACCCAGGAAATCTCAAAGAGGTGGCTTTGAATTCAGGTTTAAATACCTCTGTCCCTTGAAACAAGCAAAAAGAGTATGGGGAAGCCCAGTTAAGGGGAGGTGACCACAAAAAGCAAGTGAATAAGAGCAAGGTTTGTTCTGTAGATTTAAGTGGGTGCATCTCCAGTGATTAGTCCCTGGTGATTAAGGGTTGTCTTAATGGGTGTAAGTTTCCCTTACATGAGGGTTATTTGTATTCTGTGTTCACAGCTTTTCCTGTGTCTGCAGTTTCTCAAAATAATCAGCTCACAATAATCCTTATGCCAAGGAGGCTTATTTTGGAGCTGCTACTCTGGTCTTGTACACTCGCAACCAATGACTAGAGGAGAGTTCCCTGAGCTGGACCAGCGAACCACCTGTACACTCTAGGTATTTGAAGAGACCTTGGTGGTAATAGAGTTAACCTCTCCCACAGCATCCTTTCCTGCGCAGTGCTGTCACCTGTCCCCTGGTGCTCATTACCTCCTCAAGCTGCCCATTCCTCTGGGGTGAGGAATTCCCATCTGACCCTTCTCCCCCCAATAGTCCTGCTGATATTTGTAGGCCGAATTTTGTCTTCATAAATAGTTTCTTTTCTAGGACAAACATCTTTACATTCTCTAGCTTTTCTTCCTATAAACAGTTCTAAAAGTTTTCTTATTATTCTTGATGCTCTTCCTTAGATTTGTAATTAATCAATGTCTCTAAGAAAGTGAGATGCCCAGAGTTGAATTCTACTAGTGGTGGAGCAGAACCAGCACTTTCCTTTTTATGGACCGGGGTTCTTTCCGCTCATGCAGCCTGATGTCAGGTCTTGGGAGGAGACAAATCACTGTCTGATCATAATAAATGTACTGCCAGCAAACTCTTCAAGGTCTTAGACTCGTGTTTAGTTTCATTTTCTTCCACTTCTGCCCTCTACCTATGAAGTTATAATATAAAGACTTAAATTTGTATACTAAGAAGAAAAATTGATTTAATTTTGGTGTATTAGATTTGGCCTCTTGTTCTTGTCTGCACTGAGATCTCTTTGGGTTTTAATTGTGTCACCCATCATAGTAACTATTGTCACCTATCTCACCACCCCCAAAGTTGTACCATCTCTAAGACCTGTGGATGTGGAAGTAGCCAGGTAGCCTCTTCCCTTGTGAAATGACATCATGTGCCTATGCTCCCAAGATGCATTTCTTTCTATTCTGACTTTCTTTCTTCCACTGCGACTCTTGGTTTCAGTGTCTGGCTTTGCTGCACCAGGTGAACAGACCCTAGTTTGGTTCGGTAACAGTAGGTGTGCGGTTTGAAATTGAGTGACTTCTGTTTTTGATAATACAAAGCTGGACTTGGCATAACTTTCTGTTGTATTTTAATAAGCATATTACTATTTTCTTATCAAAATATCACAGTATTACTATATTTTGAAAACCAAGGATGGATTTACAAATATGAGATTATTTATAAATGAGGTCAGGAAAATCTATAAAATTATTATTTTTTTAGCTCATATCAGGTATCAATTATAATAATAACTCAACCTAAGTGAAGTCAGAAGACTAGGAAAAAGTAATTGCAACTTTAATGTTTCCCAAGAGGCGCTAGCGGCAGGAAATATAAAAGAATTTATACAAATTCATGAATGACTGAAGATGAAAGCTTAAAAAGAAGCTGGGTTAAAGGTAACCTTTAAGGTTGACAGCCAGGAGCATAAAACAACAAGAGAACGGAGCGGGATGATTTCTGAAGTCCTTCTCGGCAGAGTAAGTTCCTGTCATTTTGCTGCTCTCCTTGCCTCATTGTGGTTGCTGCTGGCAAAAATCCATAATCTAATCCAAGCTAATAGTATCTTTCAAAAACCAACCAGGTTCTCCATAAAATTACTTTAAATCAGTAATGAGTAAAGTTTAAAGTATTTTTCAGGCTGAATGAGATTCTAACAATAATACATTGCTATCAGAATCTTTACACCTGTCTTGGAAATTAGCAGTGAAATAAATTTTTGTTTAAACCCTTCTCTTGACAAATAATATGCTTCAAGCTTTCACTGAGCTTCATCAATTCAAAGAAAATTCTTCCCTATTGAAAGAGGATTTTCTAGGTTGATACCTATGACTGAAGCACTGTGTTTTCTGTGCAACTCCCATGACTCTCATGTTTTCAAAAGGTAGCTGGCTTTATTTTGTTTTTCTCTTTCCACCTATTCATTCTGTGTATCCCCAAGCACTAGCTATTTGTTGAGTTCGTTTTTTTTTTTTTTAATTAAAAAAGGCCAGCATCCTTAGGTGTTTGGTATGATGGTTTTTTTAAAATTATTATTTCAATGAACCAATCTTTAAGCATTTGAGGTAAAGTCTCAAATGTTTATAGTAGTGGTACAATAGGCATATTCAAAGATTGCCCCCAGTGGTCCTTGCTTCCTGATAGTCATGCACTTGTGTAATTTCTTCCCCTAGGATTTAGTGACTCACTTTTGTAGAAAAGAGGCGATGGAATATCACTTCCGAGATTAGGTTGTAAAAGCTGCAGCTTCTGTCTTGGGCATTCCGTCTCACTCTCCGCTTGCTCACTTGCTCTGAGGGCTGCCAGCTGCCTTACAGAGAGGTCCCTGTGGCAAGCAAGGAAGGAGGGCCCCCCAGTAAACTGCCAGTGGGGAACTGAGGCCCAAGTCCAGTAGCCTCAAGGAACTGAATTTGGCCAGTGACCACGGGAGTGCGCTCAGAAGTGATTCTTCTCCATCTGAGCCAGATAGGATTTGGGAGCTATTTTTTATACACAAATAGATAACTAATACAAATTATTCAGTGGACAGTGTATTCCTGTTTCCTGGATATTGCTGTCATCAGATGACCAAGTTTCAAAAGCCAAACAAAGGTGCTTGGGCAGTTCTCATATTAGAAAAACTACAAAGGCAGCATTCATGCTAGGAAAAGAGCAGGACCATCTCAGGAAGGTAGAGATGGGAAAAGGTTATTAATCAGTCTACAGTTGAACCTGGATTCTTGGCACATCTGCCTCTGAAAATAAATCATAATGTATAGCTCATATTATTATAGTATATTGTTTCTGAAGCAGATATGAATAAAATAATTAACTCAATAGTATTATGGTTAACAAAATCTATGGTTAAGTTAGGGAAAACCACCTTCAATATGGAAAATAGCTTTAATCAAGTTATAGAAGTGGTGTGTTTGGTTTATTAAAATTTCCGTGAACTACTTTACCTTATCTCTGTTTAAATGCCTTAAGAACAGTTAGGCATTTTCTTGTCCTGCAATTATTGACATGATGGATTTAGTTGGACATTGGACCTGTTACAGTTTATTACCTCATATCGTGTCCCATACATATGTGTAGAAAGGTGTTTACGCATTGATTGCTGGTGTTACTACACCCTGTAGTTAGTTGACAAATAATGTAAACATTTAATAAAGCATTTCTTCTTAAATTCTGGTGTTTGCCTTGTCTAAGAAGCAGAAACAAGATGGGATTAGATGAAAAAGAGATTTATTGGGGGAAAGCTTGAGGATAAAAGAGAAAGGAGCAAGAGCAGATGGGAAGAACGTTCAGACTTCTACGCAGGTCTGGTCTCTGTGGAGGATAGTGGGAAGGAAGGGGTAATTTAGGAAGAGTCTGAGACTGTAATGTAATTTCTGGACTAGGCTGGTGGAAAGTCCTGGAGCCAAAGCTGCCTGTGAGGGGAGCCCCAAATCTTGCAGGAAGGGACCCACTTTAGTTTCCCAGCTCAGTCATTGTCTGGGAGCAGCCCTAGTGGAGGTGTGGCCCAAGACAAACCCAGTGGTGGATTTAGAGGAAGCCCCTGAGGCCAAAAGTCCACCTTATTTTCACAGCAGAAAGTCTCAGTGGCACATTCTCACAGCCTCCTTAGTTCTCTTTGACAGCGCTCTCCCTGAGCTCTGCAAAATCTTGTGAATGAGCTTATTTTCGTGGGTTGGTGTTTTAAACAGATGACCATTTCTACAAGAATCTCAGCAGTCTTAAGATGCAGCTGGCAGAGGCAGGAATCTCTCATCAGAGTAGTGAGTGAGAGGACAGAGGAGGAATCTCCAGAAAAAAAAGAAAAGTAGAGATGTAGGTGGGCATTGGGAAGTTGGCTTAAAATAATTTTAAAGAAAACAAATCCCAAAACTTATAAAGTGTCTGGGCCTTCCTTAATGCATTTGTATCTAATTTATCCCTTTCTACTCATGACAGTGAGCAATGTAAGTTTTCTTTTAAAAATAACCTTTACCCAGTGCTGATTTTGTGCCAGACATTGGGTTTAACACACCACATATTTAGGTCCAGTGGCTTTATTCTCATTCTACACGTGCAGACGTGTCAGCACAGAAAGGTTATGTGAGTTGTTCCAGCATTTTAGTGGTCGCTGGGTTCTGACTAATGGCGAATGAAAAACATTCCATTTAATTCAGTGAACACTTTTTGAGGACTTCTATGAATAGAGTTTTTTGAAGGACACAATATTGGTAAGCCGTGTTCTCATCAAAAACGTGCGTGCTTCTCTCCAGAAGTGTATCATCATCTTCACATTCCTTGTGACTAGAGGGGTGAGGGGCAAGTTGGACCTCAGAGACCAAATAAAATACTGTCTGAAATTAAGAGAATCTTACTAAGAATCTTAGTAAAAATCTTACAGCTATGTGTGTCCCTTGAAGAAGAGGGAACAAAGCCACCAGATGAGGAATTGGAGGTATTTTTGGACCAATAACTGGATTGTTTTAAATTTTTTTCATCACATATGCCAAAGATGAGTTATAATGACCAAGGAAGTCCTTTTGGCTTTTGAAAAGGGCTGATTTATATTATAAAGCAAACTTTTGAATGTAATTCTGTAAGACCTTATGTGCCATAACTTACATGTCCCTAATTTGTGTCAATCAAATTTGGAATTCTTACAAACAAATTGATATTCAAAGTAGTCATAGAAGATATATTAAGCCTCCATGGAACTTTCCATTCTATTACATAACATTGTGGGTTGTTTTTTTTTAATGATACACCTATTTTAAGTTGCCTTCACCTTTACTATTTTCACAAAGCTTGGTTACTCATTTTTATGTCAAAGATTATTTAAAAATTAGATACAAAATTCATAGAAAGTCATAAAATTGTGACTAACCATGAAAAAGAATTGTGCATGAGCAAGTATTTCCAAGTTGACACACCATGGATATTCAGGGAACGTGCTTTGCCCAGCTGTTACCTGCCCTCCTGTAAATTATCTTAAAGGGGAGTAATTCCTTAGTCCTCCTAGTTCCTCCGTCTCCTCCCACTTCTGCCTTGGAACACGGTAAGGCATTCCTAAGCTGAACATCGTGTGGGGTCCATAAGTAAAGATTCAGCTTGTGCACATGAACCCAGCTGGTCTTCTCCCAGGCTTGATGGTAGATTTATCACCTCACCTATCAAAAAGTCAAAATTCTGTTTCCCATTCATCCTAATAACGCAGCAGGAGTTTCCTGAAGGGAATGCTGGCAAGTCTAATTGTTCACAGCTGGAGAGTGCAGGGTTGGCGCCAGCCATGAGATTTTGAACCCTCTCCTTCCCCGTCTCCCTCTTGACTTTAAAAATGGGAATCGGACTCCATGGATCTGCAACAGAGATATTGAGATTTTCAGGATGGTGAAGATCTGTTCCTACTCTGGCAAGACTTGTGAAACGTTGACTTGGATTTGATGACACAGTAATGATTACTATCTGAGGCCTGTAAGCATGCAGGTACTGAAGTACCACTGTGTTTTGGGGAATCAATCAGATAAGATACTGGAGCAGCTGAAGAGCAAAGGTCCCTTCTTGCTATTCTGTGAAGTTTTTTTTTTTATGACTTAGAAACATGAGAACAATGGGGACACTTTATTTGTAAACGCCTCCAGAGCTGACATGGTGGGATACATATACTAGGTGTGATGGTTAGTTTATGTGTCGTAGGGGTGAAGGCCAAGCTTCCCCTCTGCCCACTGAAGGTTTGCGGGAATGGACTGACAAGTGTCAGAAGAACAGGAGAAAAGGACGTATAAAATTTTATTGATGTGCAGGGGGAAAAAAAAACATCACAGGGGAATGATTACCCAATAACCCAGTGAAGTGCAGATGCTTATATACTCTTCTTCATAGGGAAAGGGGATATGGGGGATGTGGCAATATGAGGAGTATTAAATGATTTTTAAGAGGAATGAATGGGCCTAATGCTCTGACGTGGTTAGTAAATGATTCCCTTTGGAAATTTAACGGGTCTGGGAGAGGGCAACAGCTCCTGACAAAATCTGTGCTGGTGCGGTTACATTCTTCAGTCATCTTCCCTGTGATATGAGTTTAGTTAATGAAAATTCAGGGAAGGGACCAAGGGTAACTGTTTTCTTTTTTGGCAGGTCCAGTCTTTAGGCAGATAAAGGAACATCAGAGTAAAGCCTCTTCCAGCACTTGCTGATTTCCAAGGACCTTTAATTTAAAATAATTTGCATACCAGAGTGCCATATTTTGGGGTGACACCTCCTGAACTCTTTCATTCTCAACTTGGCTGGGCCACAAGGTGCCAGGATATTTGGTCAAACATTATTTTGGCTGTTTCTGTGAGGGTACTGTTTGATGGGATTAACTCTTAAATCAGTGAATTTTGAGTAAAGCAAATTTTCCTTGGCAATGTGGGCGAGCCTCATCTAATCAGTCGAAGGCCTGAATAGACAAAAAGATTGGCTAGCCCTGAGCAAGAAAGAATTCTCCAGCACCACTGTCTTTGGACTTCATCTGCAGAATTGGCTCGTCCTGCCTTTAGACTCAAACTGGAACATTGGCTCTCCTGGGTCTTCAACCTGCCAGCCTTTGGACTGGCTCTATAGCATCGGCTCTCCAGGAGAGCCAGGCAGACTTTGGACTTGCCAGCCTCCATAATCATGTGAGCCAATTTCTTATAATAAATCTCTTTCTATGTGTGCACATGTGTTCCTTTGGTTCTGTTTCTCTGGAGAACCCTGACTGAAAACTAGGTCGTTTGTAAAGTAGTTACTTTAGACATTGTACCTGTTAAATATCAGAGAAGACCTTACAACCCCTGATCACTGTCATCATCCTCACTCTCAGAGTTGTGAGAAGGTACCATGGTAGACACTGGGAATGCAGAAAGAGGCTCAGAGTGTAACTGAGACAAGCAGAACATGTTCATGGAAAGGTAAAAGACCATCCAAGGCAGGCAAAGTAACTGGGGGAAGAAGTGGAGTTCAACTAGTATGTAATATGCAATAGAACCTGTATTCAGACTGGGTCTATGTTACTGTGTTCTTGGTTGCTTTCATTTCTTCATTCACTTGACAAATACATATTGAGAACCTACCATATTCCACGCACTGCTCAAAGTTCTGAGAACAAATTGGTAAGCAATGCTAGCAAAGTCTCCTGCTCTCATGGAGCTTATAATTCTAGTTCTTACATTGAATGAAGATGATTTACATGAAAACTTAAAGTATACTTTTGCAGGCTTTCATGGTTTTCAAAACTTTTTATATTCTTTCATATCACTTTTCTTTAAAGTATTTCTTCTATGGAATAGTAATTAGTTGTTTGAAGTCATTTAAGTTTTATTCTAATGAAAATTATAAATAAGGAAATGAAAAACTTAAACATGTGAAAATAAATACTGTGAATTTATACAAACTACTTTCTCCATATATTAGGGTTTTTTCTTCTTTTTATTATCTGATTCCATCCCAATAAACTTAAGTATCTGATGTAACATATTAATGGTCCTAGGAAAACAACATATTTATTTCTTAAACTTTAAAAATTAAAACCATAGCTTGATAAAATGGTAATAAACCTTCCTTTTTAAAACTTTTTAATTAGAAAAGAAAACAAGCAAAACTGTAGACTTAAATACTGATGATTTATTAATTCTTAAGTTTTTAAAAATCTTCTATGTTAATGTATAATACCATATTTGAACTGTGTAAATTGGGATGCAGTGGTCACATGCTCATCTTTGACAAAAATGAGGCAGAAGCTCTAGAAGAAATTTAATACCCACTGTACTTTCTTTTAGTTTCCTGGAAAAAAGTACACTGTGGGAAGGTTCCAGGTCATGTGTGAGTAGTGACATAGTCTGTTGTAATTGGGGGAAAGGGATTAACAGTGGTGTGGATGAGGGGTCCTCAAATCTTAACAGACTAAAAGATTTAATTTTCTTGTGAGTTTCTCAGTGTATCATTAAAAATTAATATGAAAATAGGTAGTAAATATATCACAATATTAGTAAGGTTCTTAGTTCAAAGGTTGGGGTAGTTGTGATTAACAGTTTTTGAGTTCTAGTCACAACCAAAAGTTAGGTTTCCAAAGCTGTTGGTCTTCTTTTCTATTTATCCTCACTTTTGAAACATTTAATAATACATTGCTCTTTTATCTCCCTGTCTCCCCCATTAAAGCAGTAGTATTCAATCCTCATGAAATCCACACTTTACCAGAAGTGTGTAGCTGGCTACCTCCTCTCCCCAAACACAGACTAATACGTGTGTAGAAGAATGAGATAATAGTGCTTCTGATACTGAAGGCTATGATAAAATATCAAGATACAGAGCAAAATTTCTTTTTATGTTGTTTCACAGTTAATTAAAATCCTTTATTCTTATCCGAGATGTATTCAAATATAACTCCTTTAGACAAACACCACTGGAAAGTAATAGGAATCATGGAAAATAACTGCTATCAATTAAGAGAAAAAAATCTGGAAAAAATCTGAAAGCATGGGAGTGTAATATGCAGCTGGCTTATGCTTCAATGAGTTGTATTTATTTCAGTCATGGAAAAGGTTACTTCCTCTTTTTCCAATAGCCCAGAGTCAAATCCATCACAAAATCTGCTTTTATAATTTAGGTTGAAGACATAGGTTAAAAAAAAAAAAAAGGAAGTATTTTCCCAGTCAAAAGTAAATCAATAAAGGGCTAAGCTGCTTTATTTTGAGATGGGTATTGTCAAGTTCTTTAAAACACTTATAATTAACTTTTAGGTTGTATAGTGTAGTGGATTAAGTAGTGGCCCCCACCCCACAAAAAAAAGATCTACCTCAAAATCCCTAGAATCTGTGTATTTGCCCTTATTTGGAAAAAGGGTCTTTGCAGATGTAATTAAGTTAAGGATCTTGAGATGAGATCATCATAGATTACCCCATTGGAACCTAAATCCAATTAAGAGTATTCTTATAAGAGACAGAAGAGTAGAAGACCAAGGAGAAGGCAGTGTGAAAACAGAGCCAGAGGTTGGAGTGATGTGGCCACAAACCAAGGAGACCAAGGAACACAGGTACCACCAGAAGCTGGAAGAGGTAAGGAAGGATTCTTTCCTAGGACCTTCCGAGGGAGCATGACCCTACCGAGGAGTGGGACTTCTGGCCTCCAGAAGTGGGAGAAAATGCTGTGGTTTTAAGCCACCGAGTTTGTGGCAATTTGTTACAGCAGCCACAGGAAACTAATGTAGTCGGCTCTCCATATCTATAGGTACTGTGGATTGAAAATCTTGGGGAAAAAATACAAACAAAAACAATACAGTATAGCAATTATGTACATAGCATTTACATTGTATTAGGTTTTATAAGTAATCTAGAAATGACTTAAAGTATACAGGAGGGTGAGTGTAAGATATATGCAAATACTGTGCCATTTTATATAAGGGACTTGAGCATCTGCAAATATTGGTGCCGCTGGGCGTCTTGGAACCAGTCCTCTACAGATACTGAGGAATGACTAGAAATGTAGGGTCCAACAAAGATTCATTGAGCAACAATGAGATGTTAGTTTTGATGCAGGTCATTGAAGAGGTTATTTCTGCCTACAAGAAGCTTATACAAATGTAGTGAGTCAGAAATTAAGACAGACCATTACAGTACACGATGAAAAAAGATCTGTTAAGAAAGGTATACAGATGTTATATATACGTAACAGATGGGAGCATGGAAACAATACCACCATTTTTCTGAGCAAGGCCAATGTTAGTTAAGCTGCAAATAATGCTTAATCTATAAATAAAAGCAGTTATGTAAAATAACTTATGCACCTACTAATAAATATATAAAAAGAACCTAATTAATAACCTAAGTCCTTGAATTTGGTGAATTTTTAAGCTGGAGTATACTACATGAAGGAGACATTTCAGTCTGCTGTGTAGATATTAAGAGAACTACAATATAACATCCTACATGCTATAAATCTGCCTGAGCATTTTAATACCCTTTTCAACCCAGGCTGTCAGATTTTTCTTTCATGAAAAATATCTCTAATTTTACAATGGGATCCACTGAATAGATACTTGTCATACTTACATTTATCACTAACATATAAAAATAATACTAATAAAGTACTTTATTTTAAAGCTGTATTGAGGTATGATTTACATACTGTAGAGTTCACCCATTTTAAGTGTATAATATGATGTTTTAAAATAAATTTATAGAAGCTAAAGAAGTTGATCTCATAAAGTAGAGAGTAGCATTGTAGTTACTAGAGGCTGGGAAGGGTAGGTAGGGAGAGAGAAATAGGGAAAGGGTGGTTGAAGGATACAGAATTACAGCTGGATAGGAGGCATATGTTCTATGTTTTATACCACTGTAGGGTGATGGTGGTTGACGATAACTTATTATATATTATCAAACAGCTAGAAGAGAGGATTTTGCATGTCCCCAACACAAAGAACATAAAGAAATGATAAGTGTATGAGGTGATGGATATGCTAATTACCCTGATTTGGTCACTACACATTATGTGTATTGAAATGTCACCATGTACCCCATAAATATGTATAACTACTATGTCAGTTGAAAAATAAAATTAAAGTTAAAAATGTATAGAGTTGTACAAACCTAACTACAATCCAGTCTTAGAATATTCCCACCACCCTCCAAAAAGATCCTTCATGGGCATTTGCAATCAATTCTTACTGTTAATGCCAACCCCAAGCAACCACTCATCTGCTGTTTGTCTTTGTAGATTTGCCTTTCCCAAAATAATGACATACATATTCTTTTGTGTCAGGCTTCATTAAGCTATCATAATGTTTTTGAGGTTTAGCCATGTGATAGCATGTGTTAATACTTTCTTATGTTTTTTATCGCTGAATAATATTCACTTGTATTTTGTTGATAAATGTTGTGTTTATCTATTCACCAGTAAGTGGGCATTTGGATGGTTTTCATTTTGGGCTATTATGAATAATCTGGCTGTATACATTTGCATACAAGTATTTGTGTGGACACAGATTTTTATGTTTTCAGAGAGAAGAATAAATACCTAGGAGGTGAGTTGCTAGATTATGTAGTAAATTAATATTTTCCCTTTGGTGACCTGCTTTCCAAACTGGCTGTACCAGTCGACCTGTCTTGGTTCCAGTTACTCCCCTCTTCACCAGCATATGTCCTTATCTCTCTGATTATGGACATCCCGCTGGGTGTGAAGCGGTTTCTCATTTTGACTAATGACTGGTAACATTGACTGTGTCCTTTGAAGCTGCTCAGGTGGACTTTGGCTTTTAACTCAATTCGTTGGTTCTCCAGACTCAATTGGGTATCTTTTTTCCCTAACCAAGAATGGCATGGAGTATACAATAAGAAAGAAAGGTTATAAGAAAAATAGAGGAGAAAAGTGAAATAAAGAAGATGTTGAAGAGAATAAATGACAATGAAGTGGATACACAATTATGGGAAAAGGAGGGAAAGGAGGTTGTTAAAAAGAATACATTGTATTGTTTGGGAAGCCTAATCATATTTTAATGATACCAGTGGGGGTTAAAAAGACATGAGCACGTTGAAAACAGTGGTGACAACTTGAACGCTGTCTGTGGAGAGTAATGACAATGTATAGTGAGGTCATTAATTTATATCAGAATGTATCGTGAACTGAGAATAGTTTTGAGTTATTAATTACACTTGTCTAATCTCTACAAAAAGAGAACATTCTTACCCATTATAGCTTTTTTCTTTGATTTGTTAAGGTCTTCCATTATGCCCTCTCATTTAGTGATGGGCTGCCCTCTGGACAGCAGTAGCGGGTCCGTGTGAGCCTCCTAGTTGACTCGGGATGATCCTGAATGTTTTTTCTTCCTTCTAACAGTCTTCCATTTCTACAGCCCCACTCGCTTTGCCCTTTCTCGGACTCTGTTGTCTTCATCTCAGAGTTCAGTACATCACTTTGGAAAGCAGTTTTGTTTCTCTTTTTTGGCTTTAGGGTACAAGACATCATCATGTCTTATGAAAGAAACATCCTGAGATGTTTCTCCTGTGTGTGCTAACATCTGAGTGGTGGAGAATTGCTTCCTAAGTTTTGGCTTCAGGTCATGGTCAGTTTGACAGTCACTGTAAAGAATCCAAACCTTAGAGTTTTCATGTTAAACCAGTTATTTAATCCTGATCTCGAGAGGTAAC
Organism: Lepilemur ruficaudatus; assembly: GCA_963574885.1. NCBI lineage: Eukaryota > Metazoa > Chordata > Mammalia > Primates > Lepilemuridae > Lepilemur > Lepilemur ruficaudatus. The sequence goes on along the minus strand of CAUYRT010031827.1, from coordinate 1,382 downwards.
AAAGATTTCCCAAAAGGTAGTAAAATAAGGTGTATATTCATATTTGAAGAACTTTCTTGTGAAACTCCAAGACAGGAAAACACACATATTCTTTAGTATTTAATTCCTTTGATCACCAAATAATACGTGTGTATATGTGAGCTGTGAAGATCAAGTGCTATGACTATAGTTAACGAATAGACCAGAGCTTCCATGTAAAATTATGTGTTGCATCTTTTGAAATGAATGATCTTGTCTATAAACTTACTCCCTCTATTGTGTAATTCCTCGATGCTGTTTGGGAACTCTTATTGTGGAATTTCCATCAGTGCCAGTTTATGAGCCAAACAAAAAAACTGATCTCATTACTTTATTGTCACACTTCATATAGAAGGTGCTAAAGCAATATGCCTTAGTAATTGAGATTATAAATAAATTGAGATTTCTATCTCATATATTGCCTAGTGCTCGGTTTAGCCTGTTTTGCGATTCAAATAGCATGTTTTCCTTCTATCTCATCTCATAACAAAAGCAATGTGTTTAAAACAAAGAATGAGCTGATTGCAGCAGTTCCTTCCTGAGTCCATTACTCTATTTCATTGAATTTACTACCAAGCCCTTTTACCAGATTGTACAAAAAATTCTCCAACAGGCTCTAGGATGAGTCAGTTTTTATTATAATGATAGTTACTTTAGCAAATTATGTTATGGGAGGGATTGGTTTCAAAAGATATTTGAACTAAGTTCCATTTATTCCCTTATCTGATTGGAATACCAAAGAGTGTCAATAGGGATGGACATGGCTGTTGGGGGTGCAGTCTTGCTCAAATTAAAGGGCTTGGTTAAATATGCGGTGATCTAACCCATAATAATCAGCATTTTCAAGAACTCACAGTTGTTACAACACAAAGAGATGTAAAGATTTAAGCAGCTTAATCCCACTTACTGTGACAATTAATGCATAGTTTCTAGAGGAGTAGAATCCTTCACAGAGGATGAGAGAGGAAAAATTACAGGCACACAGAAGGGAGCACATTACTCATTCGTTCATTATAACAAGTGGGAGGCAATTATTAATTTTTTTTTTTTTTTTTGAGACAGAGTCTCACTCCGTTGCCCGGGCTAGAGTGCGTGGCATCAGCCTCGCTCACAGCAACCTCAAACTCCTGGGCTCAAGCGATCCTTCTGCCTCAGCCTCCCGAGTAGCTGGGACTACAGGCATGTGTCACCATGCCCGGCTAATTTTTCTATATATTTTTAGTTGGCCAATTAATTTGTTTCTATTTTTAGTAGAGACGGGGTCTCACTCTTGCTCAGGCTGGTTTTGAACTCCTGACCTTGAGCGATCCACCCGCCTTGGCCTCCCAGAGTGCTAGGATTACAGGCGTGAGCCACCGCGCCCA